>VXAZ01001688.1:175185-317685 GCA_013399875.1 Gymnorhina tibicen
AGCGGGTGTTTGTGTGTGGTTTTTTTTTTTTGGTTTTTTTTTTTTTTTTTTTTTTTTTTTTTTTCTCCTTCTTGACGGGGGAAGTTTGCTCCCCAGCCTGTGGCCCGGCTTCCTCCACACCCTTTCCTCCTCCTTTTCCTCCTTTTTTCCAGGATCCGCTGCCTGGGGCCAGAAGAGGTCTCCCTCGTTACCCCCGGCCCAGCGCTGGAGCTGGGGGCACCCCGCGGGCTCCGGGCTCGCCCTTTCCCCCGGCGGCGGCGGTGGGGCAGCCCCGGGAGCGCGGGGAGGCTCCGCGAGTGCCCCGGGCTGCCGGGCCGCCACCATGTCCAAAGTGGCGGCGGAAAGTTGCGGGGCAGCGCCGGCCGAGGACTTGTCCAAGGTGTCGGACGAGGAGCTGCTCAAGTGGAGCAAGGAGGAGCTGATCCGCAGCCTCCGCCGCGCCGAGGCCGAGAAGATGAGCGCGATGCTGGACCACAGCAACCTCATCCGCGAGGTGAACCGCCGCCTCCAGCTCCACCTCGGCGAGATCCGCGGCTTGAAGGTAGCGGGGTGGGCAGGGTGGGACCCCTGAAGTTTGTGCGGTGTCTCCACGTCCCCCGCCCGTCCCACCAAGAGCAGTCTCGTCAGGTGGATGATCTGGGAGGAACCGCTCCCGAGAACCGCATGAAAAGTGGATGAGGACTGGGGTGCATAGTATTTGATCCCCCTTAAAATTCGAGTGTCCAGCTAAGAGATGACCAGCTATTCGGCAGGCTGTAGGGCACAGCTGGTTTGTGCTCTGCCCCAGTAGTCTTTTGAGTTGATAAAAACGCTGAAGTCTTGTCACCTTTGTGTTAGACTTCCTTGGTTTTGAGTGAGGTTAAATGATCCTGCCTGAAGTGCACGAGAAGTAAGGGTTTGTGTAGCTCACGCTGTGTTCTGTCACTATTTTCAGACGACTTAGCCTGTCAGGCAGGCTGGTAGGCTGCTGGAGAGAGTTGGTCATTTCCAGGATGCAGTGCAGCCTGTGGCAGGTGATGGCAAACCCTTGGGCTTGTGTTTGGGATGATCAGAATCAATCCCTAATTTATTGTCTGAAAAAGACATCTGGTAACATATCTCTGAGCAAACCGTTCTCAGCTGCGGACTTGTGCAGGCTGCAGTCAGAGGCAAACCAAGTCTGTCATGGCTTATCCCTTCTTAATTTCACTCTCTTGGTGGATGAGAAGCTTAGTCCCTAATGCTTCCCTCCCAGTTCTGAGGACTGGGAAGAAAGTGTGACTACTTACAGAGCATTACTTTGCTTGTGGATTACAGACCTAGAAAGTTACCTTAAAGTAGGCAGGACTACAGAACATTTTATGGCTTATTGCTTTGAGAATTTTCAAGAAATTCCTTCAGTGAGGTGAGGTTGGAGGGAGGGAGAGAAGAGCCAGAGATGCAGTCCGGGCTTTTGAATTATTACAGGAAAGTGCATTAGAAGAAAGTTCTTCACTTGTAGATTGGCTTTAAATGACAGAATTATTGAGAAAGTGTCTTTGATAGTAGTGTGGCATAAAATAAATAGCTCATGGGGGAAGACGGTTCCTGCCTCCCAAGTTTTTGTGTTCTGCAAAGTATGAGTATGTGTGTCTGAGGGTAAAAAAGACCCATCCGCGATAGTATTTAGTAAAGCTGAAGCTTATCTTTTCAATGTAAGTTCAGTTACAACAATAGCATCTTTCTCCCAGTTACGTGCAAAAGTGTGACATCATCTGGATTTATGCATCTTCCAGATAACTGACCAAACACACTTAAGATGTGTAGGAAGGAGTCACAAATTTCTCTCTCAATTCCAAACTCCTTAAGTCCTGTTTGACTTCCACCTTTTGTTCAGATGCCTCAGCTGGAACTTTAGAAAAGAATCTGGGAGAAGGAGGTTTTTTGAACCCTGTGTTGGTGTCTGGAAGTCTCCCTCCTTTGTCCTGTGTAAAATAACTGCTACATGAGTAAGAATGACGAGCTGGATGGCTGCCTCCTGCTTCCTGATGGAGGAATTGCGGACTTACACAACTTTTTTATTCCCTTGTAGGATCATCTCAAACACCTCTCACTAGCAGAGGTTTTTAAGGACACATTATAGGCTCATTGAAATTTTTTCCATGGTCAAATACAGGTTGAAATTGTTCAAAGTCCAAGTTATTTTGGGGCAAAAATCAGACAAACACAGGCATTTGTGCACCTAAATCCAATGGAGTTACAAAAGCTTTGTTTTCTTAGGAAACTGTGCTAAAATGATGTTTCCATAAGACTAAATTTTTAACAACTGTGGCTAATCTCTAGTTGTAATGTCATACATAAGAAGGAATGGATATGTAGATGATGGGAGAAAGATAAATATGGTCACAAGTCCAAACTAGAATGATAAAATACTGAAAATGTTCCTATTCTGCTGTAGTAACACCCTGAACATTTTTACTTCAGAGCATTTGCTTCAGACTGTTCCTCACTTAGGGAAGGGCATAGAATCATGTGCTTCATTTTGTTAGGGGTGAAAAATCTATTTAAGCAGATTATTTCATTTCAGAGTGGTTGAAGCAATCCTAGTCAAGTGATGACTTGGATTTTATGCGAATCAGAAACAAAATCCAGCAAACCCCAATTTTTTAGAAATCTCTAAAATGGTCATCTTTGTATGTGACTGTAGGGAGTATAAATGTTAATAATTAATTATTTAAGAGACATTACAATTTCTGATGTACCTTGCAGTTTTATTCAGCAGTAATTTGCAGGTGAATATTTTTCAGGGGAGCGAGATCATCATGAGAGCACTTACAATCTTTGCCCAATTTGGGAGCTAAATTACTCTGATATTTAGCATGAAAATTAATTAAGCACCTGAAACTTTTCTGCTGTATTGGAAGTTAGAAATTAGGTCCAAGCTAAGGGCAGTTTTTGCTGGACAGCAGCTTTGTTTGCTTGAAGCATGGTGCTGTTACGATGTGCCAGATCTAC
This sequence comes from Gymnorhina tibicen, assembly GCA_013399875.1. Lineage (NCBI taxonomy): Eukaryota > Metazoa > Chordata > Aves > Passeriformes > Artamidae > Gymnorhina > Gymnorhina tibicen. Next base: position 178,159 of record VXAZ01001688.1, read on the forward strand.
ACATGGCATTATTTATGCCTCGCTGGAGTGCTTAAATACAAGTTTGCAGCAGTGCTGTCCATTGGCCTGTGTAACAGTTTAACGTCAATTCCTTTAGACACTCCTCTGTCATGATAATCTTTCTTTTAAAGGACATCAACCAGAAGCTGCAGGAAGATAACCAGGAACTGAGGGACCTTTGCTGCTTCCTGGACGATGACCGGCAGAAGGGCAAGAGGGTGTCCCGCGAGTGGCAGAGGCTGGGCAGGTACAGCGCCAGTGTCATGCACAAGGAGGTGGCCTTATACCTGCAGAAGCTGAAAGAGCTGGAAGTGAGACAAGAAGAAGTGGTTAAGGAGAACCTGGAGCTGAAGGAGTTGTGTGTGTTGCTGGATGAGGAGAAGAGTGGAGGAGCAGGCAGCCGGAGCTCTATCGATAGCCAGATCAGCCTGTGCCAGCTGACTGCCACCAGCGCGTACATCAGAGATGTTGGGGATGGCAGCAGCACCTCCAGCACGGGGAGCACAGACAGCCCAGACCACCATAAACACCACCCAAGCACCAGTCCAGAACACCTGCAAAAACCTCGAGGGGAAGGAAGCCCCGAGCATCAGAAACACAGGAGTATCAGCCCAGAGCACCTGCAGAAGCCCAGGGGTTCTGGCAGTCCTGATCATCACCTGAAAGGGCCGAGCCCTGAGCATCACAAAACCATTGTCAAAGTACCCGAACAACAAAAGCACAGCAGTAGCAGTCCAGAAACTATCCCAAAGCACGTTTTGAGTAGTAGCCCTGAACACTTTCAAAAGCAGAGGCCTGGTGGTAGCCCTGAGCATCAAAAGCACAGTGGTGGCAGCCCAGATCACCTTCAAAAGCACACGCCGAGTGGAAGTACAGAGCACCTGCACAAGGTGAGGGGTACGAGCCCGGAGCATCTCAAACAACACTATGGAGGGAGCCCAGAGCACCTCAAACACCTCAGCGGAGGCAGCAGAGAAGGTACCCTCAGGAGACAAGTGACAGATGAGCTGTCCCCTCACCACAGGAGTTTGTACAACGGAATGAATGGTGGGTCAATACTTGTAGCAAAAGCTCACTTTGAAAATTGCTAAGGTAGTTTCAGTGCTCTTTCAGCTCTTTCTGCAGCAGGAATGATGTTTGATGTGGAAGGAAAGGCAATGAGTCTGGTGTCAGCATTATTCCTTTAGCTAGTGATTTAATTGGAGTACACCTGTTTGTCCATCCAGCAGTTGTGGGGTAGATTAAAGAAGTAGGGGAATAGTGCATTTTGAGTGTTGGTGTAAGGTATCAAGGAGAAACTCTTGGCCCTGACCCTGCTCTGTGGCTGTTAGATGTAAACTGTTTGTCCCTAGGTGGATTTCTGTTTGCATAAGAGAGGAATTGCATTATGTTTCTTGTCCTGCCTATGTCTGAGTCAGCAGAGTGGAGGTGAGTGTCTCCAATTTCATTTCCACCTTCCTAATCTACCTTGTCTGTAGCTTTAAAGATTTTTAAATTTCCTGTTTATTGATTGAAGGCTTCTTATATCCTTTTCTATAAACTTTGGAAAAGACCCTAGATGAAGAGTAGGCTCAATAGAAATGAATCTGATAGCTCCTAAAGCTTTCCAAAGCCTTGAGTTTGCATATTTTTAATCATAACAAATTAAAAATTTAGGAAGATCAGAAGGGGTTTCTTTGCTGTCGTTATTGCTGCCTTTTAGAAAGGTTTCCAATACACATGCCTAGTTTTTAAGAGCTGTGTATCCTCACTGATGGAAATAAATTACTTGTCTTAGGAGAGTCACAGTGTAAGTATTTTGTTATTTGGAAAGCTACAAAGTTCAAACATCCTACTCTGCTATAGAAATAACTCTTCTTAGACTTAGCAGAATTCCTATAGCCTGCTGCCTTTTATTTCTTCCGAGTGCTTTGGGATGTTTTCATGAAGGCAATTAGTGTCCTAGTTAAAAACCCTTTTCTCAGACCTTCACAGAGATTTAAAGTCAAGCTCTACAGAAAGTGATGCTTTTGCCTTAGCAAATGGTCTTGGATATGGAGTTCATGTGTGTCCATTTCATAAGCAGCTGTGAGAAGCTGTGTTGGCAGCAGTGGAAGTGACCGCTTGTTGTTGGATCTGCTTGTGAGATGGGTACCTTTGTCACACTGGTCCAGTTACCTGATGGTATTAACTCACACAATGCCTGCAGGGCATGTTAACCCCTGTCTGCAGGGAAGAATGCACATGGTTTTCAGTGAAATGTGTATTTTTGACAGGGCTGACCAACTCCAACATGGTAAGTGTAGAGACTCCTCTTTTTAAAGATTTAAAAATTATTAATAAGGTGAGTGTGTGACCAATACGTGAAGATGTGTAATACAGAAGTTATTAAAGTCGGTCTTATGCCACTTCCATTAAATGCTGTATTTCTTTCTGCATTCAGTTCTTTCAGTTTCCAATTAACCTTCTGTAAGTGGCATGCAGTATGGAACCAGACTTCCTAAAAAGGACTTGTTTCTTGCACCCATGATGTTCATCAGTCCATCACAGGTTATGCAGGAAGGTGATCTAAGGTTTTAAATATGTCTTTTTAAAACTCACTCTCAGGGGAAGGAAGATGTGGTTTTTCTGCTGCCAGCACTGTAGGCTTTCTGTTTGGTTTTTGGTGGGTTTTTTTTCCCAAGTAGCCTTGTTAAGAACCATATTCCTGACAGTGCAATGAAAGCAGTTGTTACTTTACGCCTGAGTTGACTGGCATCCTTTGTGCAGCATATTTCAGCTGTCAAAAGTTTGGACTCGGGCCACAAGGTGCTGGAGAGGGCGGCTGGTGCTTTGGGAGGTTCTTTATTGACTTTAATCAGAGCTTTGCCTGCCCTGTGCTTTATGTAATCACTTTTACAGAGAAGTCCTCTTTGGTTTGACAACTTCTCTCACCAGAAAGTTGTCAAACCTCTCTTCTTTCATGTTTATGTAATTTGATGCAAGCTTGAGGTTTAATTCTGACATCTGTCTGACCTTGATCAAACTTGGTAAAACTCTTGACAGCTCTGCTGTGAAGAAAAGGCTTTAAACTTCAGGGAAATACTTGGTCTTCACTGCAAAGCTGAATCCATCTGGGTATTTTGTGTTTTGATTTTGTCAGCTACTGTGAAGTTGTGGGGAACAGTTAATGTGGAAGTGGTAGAAGTGCTGGCCATTGTCATTTGTTATTGTTGTGAAAGTAATGTGTAAATCTTAATTTGCATGTTCTGTGTGTACCTGACCCTGCCAGCTGAGTGTAGGTGGTAAAAATCCTGATCTTGTTGTAAGGAATGCTGAAATTGTGACAATGGGAGTTAGGAAATGGCCTGGAAACCTGGCCCTAAACTCTGATGAGCAATACAAAAGGACAATATTTTGATTGTGATCCCAAAGTCATGCAGTAAGTATATTATATCACATTGGTGGAATCTAGTTTGTTTTCAGATTTGGAATATCTCTAGCTGGCAGATGTTTGCACATCTGTGTCATGAGTTTGCAGGGCGCTTCTAAACTTATTGTAGTTCTTGTGGACTGTCTTGGGAGCAGTGAGTGAAGTGTTGGTGACCCGAAATGATGAATGGCAGAGACAAACATGTTTTGATATTTAAAGGAGTAAAATAAAATATTGTAACTACGTAGTCAGAATTTACCAGTCAATACAAGCCTGTCCCATCTTCCTTGGTCTGAACTGGACTCTGAATCATGCCTGAGAGTAGTTATTCCTCTGCATGATGTCAAACCTCATTCAAAAAGTGCTGTACTTTCTACCTGGAAGCGGTGTTCCTTATTGGAAGCATGTTTGTGAACGGCCTGACTATTCCTGGAGAAATGGGAGCTTCTGGCAGCTCCCATTTACTTGGATTTGTGATCCTGTCGGCACTTGGTGACCACAGGGAAGCAGTGGATTCCACAGGGTGGTGTTACCTCTCCCAGAACTTGGGCTGTACGTAAAGATGGGTGGGATGGGTTAGAGAGTTTGCAGGTTCCTGACAAACTGGAGCTGCAGTCAGAGCAGTTGCAGTGTAATATTACTGTGCCATCAGAAATGTGATGTGCAGCTGTAGCTGCTTTGCAGGATGTGTTTATGCATTAATCATTGGGGCTTCATGCATGTTTTAAGCTATGCGGGAAGTTACCTCAGCCTCTCCCTCACAGGCACAGCTGAAGGAATAAAGGATGAGGTGATAACATTTCCTTTCATAATTCTTCTCATCTATGCTCAAAGGTTTGATCTTGGTATTTTTTCTTGTATGACATGTCAGCTTTCATTTATAAGATTTATAATGCTTTTTAAAAACCCTCTACTTCATGGTTCTTCTATATATTTTTCTGAAATGAGTGCCCTCAGCCTTTGGAGTGACAGAAAATGGGATGGGAGAGCTAAATCTGGCTTGGTGCCTGTTAATTGAAAACACATGTATTTAATTCTAGAGGTTTTAACCAAATAAAACATGATAACAATCTTTTGCTGTAATCACACCTAAATGTTCTGGGTAATGAGAACAGAGGTATTTGGGATAGAAAGATTGCTGAAATTAGATGAGAAAATACCAGCAGTAAAAACATTTCGAAGAGAGCATTAATGCAGCCTAGAAGAATATGACAGTTCAGCTCTGACACAGATATCTGGGTGTAAGTGCCTCTATAAATTGATCAGCTTTCAGCATTTGCAGTCTAAGTGTTGGTTTTTTAATCTAAGTGGTTTATTTTCACCTTTCTATTTTAAGAAGCCCTTTGTTTTACTCTGAGCTTTGACTTTTGTGTGAAAGGAAGGTATCCAAATGCTTTCATGTATGCTTCTGGCTTCCTGCTGAGGTTATTAATGAAGAGAAGCCAAACTGCTGACTAACACCTCCTGTACTTCTGGAGGTGTGAGGGCTCTTATGGAACAAATGCAGCATCACCTCTCCTTGAGCAAAGCTGTTTGTAGGCTAAACGGAGACTCAGCCTAAATTTTGGACACTTTCTCTTATAAATGCACTTGCGAGAAGGAAAATTAAATTAGAAAATACTGCACTGAGTAAGAAGAAGAAACTGCAGTGTGACTCCAGAGAAAAAACTCACAGCAGTGTTACTAAGCTAACTGATACCCTCTCTGCGCAAACAGCTCCCATTTGCTGGCCAAAGAGTGGGATGATGTCATGTTTCAATGTGTGTTTGCTTACATGCTATATTTCTTAAAGCTGAAATGCAAGCAATCTGCCTGTCATTAATGGCACTGCACAGCACTCTGTGTGTGATTTGACCTTTCCTGGTGGCACCCACAACTGCACATCTTGGAGCCTGAGGCAGCATTTCTTACTTTTCAGAGTGTAACCAAAGGCTACAACCATTGGTAGAATTTTTTCCTTGCCAGTAAGAAGTGACCTAGTGTTTATTTCAGGTATTTACTTTTGAAGTGTGGAGCTCTGAAACTTTGTCAACCAGAGTCTTTCAATTGAACTCTGTAGGTTTGATATCAAACTTGTAAATTGGTTTTAGCTGTTCCACACTGTAAGAGAACTGGGGCATGAGATGTGAATATGGAGGTGACTACAGCATGCTGCATTTATTATCCAACTTGGTTTTTTGTAGAGTGATTTATCATGTTGAAAATGTTTTGTAGTATCAAAACAATGAACCTACTAGAAACCCATGCTGTGGGACTTTTGGGAGAGGTTTACAATTACATCTTTAACTTCACCGACAAAACTTGTTTTGATTTGAATGTTTTAGTGTGCAGTGGATCATCCTTCCAGCAAAACTCTTGATATGTTAATGGCAGAGTGATGCCTCTCCTTATGGAGAGAGTGGCCCGATTTCACACGGTTGTCTGGATGTTCAGCACTGATTCCTGCACAGTTCAGAGGCTGATGCAAGTGGCAGACAGGTGCTGGGGGCAGGGATTTGCTGTTCGATGCTGTGACACTGCTGGCTGCAGTGAGATGTGCAGGGGGGCTCAGCTGCACAGCCCCTCCTGCTGCAGGACTGAGAACACCCCAGCACCTTCTGGGAAGTCACTGCTTCCAAGTTTTATGTCTTTTCCTTACTCCCTTAGGCTGCATATCCCGCTACACGGGCGACTCTGTTTTGCAGTGAAGACCTGATGCTAATTCAGCCGTTCTTTGATGGAAGCAAGAGGCGCAGAGTAGGGAATAGAGACATGACCTTTAAGCCATCACCAGTGTACCTCGTATCTCTGGGAGCAAGGTCACTGCTAGTCCATTAGGGGGGTGTTAATGGGGGTGGAAGTAGTCGCTGCTGCCAGGGATTTGGGAACTGGTCCCGCAGTTCCCACAGCAAAAACCGCGTGCGGTGACTCCCTGCAGCCTGGTGAGCAGTGCCTGTCCCTCCTGAGCGTTTAACCGGGATGGAGAGGAGGAGCCGTGCTGGCTCCGTAACTGGAGATGCGTGGCCATCTCTCGTGTTTGGACTGTCTGCTGCAACTTCCTGACACCTGACCCTGGAGCTCCAGGAGGGAAGGGCTGCTGATCAATCACAGCACCGGTACCGACGGTGTCTCCACAAACAGCCTGCAAGCCAGCGCCTGTTCCCACCCTCTGACTATACACCTGGGATCGGGCTGCCATACTGATCTCTGTTTTGTTGGTGGGTTTTTTTATTTCATTAGGCATTTTTGAAAAACAATGTATTTTCTGAGTAGTGAGTGGGAGTTTGTTTTGATGTGTACAGGAAACAGTAGAGAAGCTTATTTCTTTTTCATGGTGATTGGGTCAAGGTGTAAGCCTTTATTTGCCTTTACCTCAGAGAGCTTATCAGGAGTTTGCACGGCTGTTAGTGTTGTCTGCCTGACATAAAGCGGGCACATTTGTGTGTTATTTTATTTTTCTTACTGCCAGAAGGGCAAATCCTCACATTAAAGCCTTGTCTGAATCCTTGCTTAGAGAGAGTACCTTTAACCCGAGCTCAGGACCTTGTGTATCAGTTCTTCACACAGCTTTTGGGGCTAGTGTTATGAGTTTATAACAGTAAAATATGGGTTTAGAAACATCAGTGATTAAACTGTAAAATTCTCTGAACTCTGGCACTTATAATGCAGTCAGTGTATTACAATAATTTTTGGTGTGTGCTGCTTGTTTAAGAAATTCAACCTTGTAGTGTACGTTATGTGTGCCAGTCAGAATGTCCTGTCTCTTCTGTTCACCTATTAATGTTTTGGTTTTTAAAATTTTTGTTACGAAGCTAACAATGGAGGGTTGTTGCAGGCTGTGCAGGGGTTGGAGCTGAATGGGTTAAGACTTAGGGAAGAACGTGGCAGTCAGTGTAGTGTGGGATTCAGGTTTTGTACTGCCACACACACAAAGTGCATGGATGTTGACAGGAGCAAGGGACAGCAAGACATTCCAAATTACAGGGTATTTAATGAGGTATAATAGAGCCTTGTGTACATAAGAAAATGACTCTGGCAATGAAAATTCATTGGCTTCTGAGCTAGCAAGTCATGTCTTAATTAGTAAACTGAAGCACAGCTTATCTTGGGTCATACTGTCATATGCACAGATATATAGTTACAGAGGGAGCACTGAGAGTTGTCTTCAAGTCATGATCTTGATGTAAATCTTGTCTGCCTGTGCTTCTTCACTGGTTAAAGGGTGGTCTCTGCGAAGAGAATCAGCTAGGACTGAAAGACAGCTTTAAATTTTGCTTAATGCAGAGAGCAGTACAATAATCTGTTTGAGAGGGAATGACTTACACAGGTATAACATGGAGGTGAAGGACATAAACTAAAGTTGTCTTTAAAAAAATAAGCAGTAATGATATTACTCTGTGCACATTTAGTGGGCTTGTAAATTTGGTTTTTTAAGTGCTTTTAATTCTGCAAGGCACACAGAGAAGGGCTGGGATTGTGATCTGTGTCCATGAGCATTTGGTACACAGCATGGAAGTGTGTGCAAATTTATTGATTGTGAATGGGAAAGCTGCTGTCTTGAGCTAGGCTGTCTTAGAAGATGAACAGTTCTGTAAAGCCTGTGAATAGCAAATAGTTCTACTTGTCACTTCTACCATAAAATTTTGGGCATATTTCCATTGTTTCTGTAACATTCATGAGGAGTGAAGAAGCCAGCAGCTCTCTGTAATTCAGCAAGAACGTGCTTCTTCTACCCTTTATTTTTTTATTTGCATGATTCACGTGAACGCTACTGGTTTGTAAAAGCCCCTATAATAAATTAAATGGTTATTTGGACCAATGAAACACAGCAGCGTTCAAGCACTGTCAAGCGTAAAAGATGTGTCGTAGCTGAAAAATCGCAGTGAGCCATGTGGTAACCAACAATATGGAATGTCTCCTAGAGGTCTCCATTTTGGTACTTCCTCAAGGTTACACAAATTATTCCAGAGCCTTTATGCCTGTAATATTAAACATCTCTAATCTGATCAGTAGTGAGATAGCTCCTTCAAATGTCTGACCTCAAAACTCACTAGATTTCTTTCACTGCATCTCTTTAAGCTCCTGCGAGCTGTGAAAATTTGCCTTGATCAACTGTGGAGCCTGTACCTGTGACTTGGATTCAAAGAAAAATAGCTATGCTTTCTACAGAGGGTACAAGGCTGATTCATCACTCCGTGATAAGCTCCCACTTAGGCCAAGTGCAGATAAGCGTGGAGAGAAGCATTGATTGCTGACCCACATCCCCTCTTGGCTTCTGAGTCTGTTTTTGGTTTGTTTGGTGAACAAACTTTAAGGATGTTCAAAATCCATCTTAAGACTTTTGTGGTCTGCAAACATTACTGAGGACGTTAAAGATGAGCCTCTAAAAATAGTGTTGGATTATGAGAAACAAAAGGAACGTTTCACTAAAGGCAGATGAATAAATCAAGCACAAACACATGAATGCTGTGAGGCAGAACCTAAAAACTGACTCAGATCCTTCTGAGGATTTGAGCACTTCACGCCTTGTTGGCACCTGACTTACACTGAAATGGGATGCCTGGACAGAACAAGATGCTTAAATATCCATGCTCATGCAGTGCTCTGAATGAAGTCACTTGTCTGTCACTGTCATTCATCTTGTTTGCTTGGGTCCGTTTTAAAAATTTATGTAACCTGAAGTTAAATTTTGAATTTTAGGTTTTTACAGTGCCACTAAGTCCGTAAAGAAAGCATGACAAGAAAGCATTCCAACAATGATTTTTTCCTAACCAGCTCTCCAACCACCGAGGCCAAAGGCTCTTCAGTGTTAACTGAACAGCAGAAGATATACCAGATCTATGTCTCTTCCAGGTACAGGTGCTAAGAACTATTTCATTTATTGCTGTTGTTGGAACTTGATGCCCAGTCTACAGTCCATACTGCTGAATGCTACATTGTGACCACTTACAACCATAGCATGTGCAAATATTTTGGAGAACTATGAGGACAAATGATCCCAAATTTTTATTAGAACAAATCCTAACTTTAGCTTGAAGGCATTGGGGTTTGTGTTTTACCTTCTCCATGAACATAATAAAATGGGAAGATTTTTGAGTGTTGCATTCAATCTGATAAAAATGAATTGCTAGATTCCCCGACAACATGGAAATGATGGATCAGACTATCTTGGAAGCCTGAATCCCAGAGTTTTATCCTGTCAAGTCACTCCGTCATCCTGGATTGATGAATGAGTTCACTCCTTGTATTGATCACAAATACTGCAAATGCATCCCGTTGTATCCACAGAATCCTGAAAAGGTGGCTGGGGAACTCCAAAAGGAGATGCGCACAAAAGGACTTGCTTGACCCACTGTCATGATAACTCTACAGCAATCCAAATTAAAGTGTATTTACTTATCAACTGCCACCTGGAAATGTGGAGCACTGGAGTCAGTTTCCTGGGCAACATATTCTATTCCATCTTTTCCTGTTTCATGGTGTTTTTATTTTATTTAATTTTTTCAGCTAACAAAACTGACAGCTGATTCCAGTCACTTTGGAAAAATGGATATTTGAAGGATTGGTGAAGAATGTTTGAATGAGAAACAATTTCTGTTGGTGTTGAGAGCACAATACTGTTGAATTTATCACTGAAAAGATCTATAGTTTAAATGTAGCAAACCTTGGCTGTGTCTGCTTTGTGCTTAGTAGAGCTGCACTTGGCACGTGTATTTTTCAGTCTGTTGATGTTAGATATTAATCCTGCATGTCACTTAAACCTAGTGTAAGGTTTTTGGGTATTCTTTGTCCTTGTTGCAGAGGAAACAGGATGTTGACTGCAAAGATACAGTCAGGTGGTGCTTGCTCTCAAATTTAACACTTAAGTGCTTTTAATACCTCCCCAGTTTTGTTAGATTTTGATTTATTTGTTCTTGCAGTGCTGCTCCGAAACACATCATGATGCACAGGAAGCAAAGAGGCTCTTGAAAGTCTTGGGAAAGGATCTGTAGTGAAAGATAAAAGTCACTAGTAGGTATTTACTCCTTGGAATGAGAAAAATCCAGATCATGTTTGCATTCTGTTTATTAGGAAATGCTGTTTCCCAGGGAACCAGGAGCATTTTCGTGCCAAACACTGAGGCTCGCTGGTCTGTGGCTTTGCCCATCAGTGCAGTACTCAGGTATCAGTAGTTAGCTGGTGACTGAACCAGCTGCTTGCTTCGCTCCTCAGCTCATGTAACTATTGATATGGGGCCCAAGTGCCAAATTTGTGTCCCATCATATCTGTGGAAACACAGTGGGAAGGGTTCTTTGGGAGAGTTTCTTCACTGCTCCAGAAGTCTCATCAGCTGAGCACAGTCTGTTTAGCCACACCCAGAGACATCTGTTGAAAACATAAAGAAACCTCAGCAAAAATAGATTTCTCCATTTTAGTGGTGTAAATCAGAAGTAGCTCTTTGCCCTACACATTCCAGGTACAGTTCTGTTTCTGAGCACCATCCCTTTAGCAATCCAAATTCAGGATTCAACTTCTAATTGAGGGCTTGAGCCAGCTCAGATCTGTGGAGAACCAAGGGTGGATGAGATGATAGACCTTGGCTTGGCATGATGCTGGCTTGTCACCTGTGGATCTGTCCATGTGCAGCTCCACCTGTGTTTATTCTCCTCACGATGGAATGTGTGCCCTGATAGCAAACCAATTAGCTGGGCTAGAAGCTGACTGTGTGGAGTTGAGGGGTTTTGGGGAGAGCTCATCAGATATGGGGGTAGTCAGACCTTGCATCCTGTTTTGCTCTGGTTTTGTGAACATGTGTTTTTATGTATGTTTTTACTTATGTTTTCTGCCCAAACTTTTTATGAAGTTTGGGCAGAAAACTTCTCCCTCTGAACACAGAGCCAAATGCTGAAAAGCCCAAACCCAAGTATATGGCAGATCTGAAAGCCAGCAAAATAAATATTCAGTGACATCTATTTTCACAGATTCACAGCTTATTCTGAGTTGGAAGAGACCCACAAAGACCATCAAGGCCAACTCTTTAGTAAAGGGCCTGTACAGGGTTTCAACCCACAACCTTGGAGTTACGTGCTGAATTCATCATCAGAGGGAAAGACTGAAAATCTGTAACATACTGGTCATCCGATTGACAACACTGATGCCTCTTCTGGAAATTGCCTTTGCAGTGTCCTTTTCAGGCCCAGACCTTCTGCTCTGGTTTGTGCTGCAGAAGCTTTCTGAGTTCCATGGAGTTCTGTGAGCTTCTGAAAGGTCCAGAGCAAGTCTGTGACCTCAGAGGTGGGACTGGGGTACCTAGGGGAGAGGAGGACATTGCTGTTTTCTTTTGCTCCCTTGCTTGCTGGGAAAGCTATCAGAAAGTCCTGTCCTTGCTCCAACTTGTAATGCTGGAGTTTGAGCCTACAGAGGGTTTGGGACCGGTCTTGTGTGACTGAGGAGAGAAAGCAGCTCTGCCCAGAGAGCTTGGTTGGATTAACTGACAGAGTTCTGGCCCTGGAGAGCTCCTGTGTGTGGGCTGGGATAGCATCGATGTGTGGAACATCGATTTACTCGTGTGAACGCTCCCCTGGTGGCAGCCAAGCCAGGAAAAAATGTCTTTATGAAGGTGAGACCTTGATGCGTCTAAAGAGCTGTGGGTGTGCTGTTACCCTGAGCAAATGCTTACACTTGTCAGTAGTGCCTGGTTCCCACTTGCAGCTCTTATCAATACTTCTGGAAACAACTTACCAACCATGCAAAGATTGTCATCATCACCTGTGTATTGAGAACCATGAGCTAAACAAAAGACAAGACAGGATTAATCAGCCACCAGCTAATGCAGGTTCCCCAAGGTTTTGCTGCTGATTATTCCATTGCATCATGCTAGTTTTCTAACAGCTTTATTCTTAGATCAGTCTGTTTTCAGCATGGTGTAAAAACTGGGGCTGAAGTTACTCACATGCCTAGAAAACACCTCTATGAACAATCAGCTCGAGACAAACATTTTCAATGTGTTTCCTTTCAAAATCAACTTTTAAGGCAATGTTTCCTTCCTTCCTGAATTTCCTGAATTGTGCTAGTGGGAAACAAAGCTATTTTTAATTCTCCTTTGTGTGTGCAGCAGTCCTGTTAGAAGCTGTTAATGTACCTTTTGCATTTACAGGGCTGCTTAAAGGTATCCTGGCACACGAAGTGATTTACAGTGAATCCACATCTGAAGGGCTGTGATAGCTTTACTAGAGGAAGCTCTGTTTTCTGTCTTGTTTCTCGTGGCCTGTTTTTACTGTTGCAGAGCAGTTGTGTAGCTGTAGTTGTCTTGATTTGGGAAATGAAGATGCTGGTACCAATCAGAGGCATGGTCAGCTCTCCACTGGGGATTTCAGGCTGCTAACTGGTGCAATCCAAAGGAGCATTCATCTTCCATCAGAATAAAACTTGAAAATTAACATTCTTGAGCTTAAAAGAAAAGAGAACACAGTACTTTGGCAAGATGGTCATCTGGGCCTCAGCATCCATCAACAGTGTGGCATGTTGTGACTGTGCCAGGGAGGGGGGGAAGTGGTGCTTAGCAGATATAAATCTCCATGACGAGGCTCAGGCTAAACATCTGTGACTTGGCAGATGTGGAAGGGAGGAACTCGGGGTTTGGAGCTGTGCTGGCTGAGCGCCGGCAGACTCCGTTCCAGCAGGTAGGTGGCTGCTGCTCTCTGTCAGACACTGCAGGCTGAAATGTTTGCTTTAAGTCCTGTGAAGCCGGAGCGGTGTTCAAGGCGACACCGGGGAAAGGTTCTACCTGCCTGCCAAAAACTGGAGGTTTCCTGTGCAAAGTCCCTGCAGCGGAGTCAGTTCGAGAAGTGTTTGTGAACGGCCCCGCTCAGAGTCCGGTGCGGGCTCCAGAGCTCCCCAGCGGTGCGCGCTCCGTGGGGAGCTGGGATTGGACATCCCGGCATGACAGCCGAGACATTCCCGGCCAGGGAGATGTGCTGACGGGACTGCAGCAACAATCGTGCTTGGGAGCACAAGGTTCCTGCAATTACAGCAGCTTCCTGCCGTGCCAGGCAGAGAGTCCTTAATGGCCCTTCGCAGCCAAAATGTGCTCTGAGTGCAGTTTAATGTTTCAGGCCTGGGCAGAGATTAAAGAGACATTAGTACTGCTACTATTTTAATCCTAATTACAAGCCAGAGCAAACACCAGGTTGTGTGTCCTGAGCATGATTTAGCAACCTGTTAGTCTTTTAATTATCTCCTTCCTAATTAGATTGCTCTGATTATTTGGTACTTGAAATAAGTATATTTTTAAATTCTCGTGGCAGTAACTTCTGGAAAAAATTCATTGCTTTTCATTTTGTAGACATTTTGTCTTTCATGGTGAAGTACAGGAACATATGGTGCTACTTCTGAGGCAGCACTTGTCTAAATATCTTTGCTTGTAAAATTTTCTGCAGAGCCATATAATCTTCTCCTGTAAAAACATTACTACTGTATTTAACTGGTTTTATAGCTGCTTAATGGGATTATCACGTTTTTATAATTGCAAACTTTTAATGGATGTAGGTCAAGAAATTAAACTCTGAACCCTGAATAAGAAAAATGAGAAGTAAGTAGTTAGAAATTCAAAGAGAGTAGTAAGTAATAGTGATAATAGTATAAAGAAAATGAAATAGTTTATCCAAACACATCCCAGGTATTTTGAAAGGGTCAAAGCAGTAATTTTATTTTTAAGCTGAACTCTTGGGCTATCACTGGCAGTCAGTAGACATGAAATGCTCCAATACAGCGTCCAGAACCCTCGCATGGGAGCTGGTTACATCTCTGTTTGTGTTCAGTCTGGTGAACACGCTTCCCAAGTGATGGTGTTCCTTCTGCCTGAGCCATGGGAAGCCTGAGTCAGGAGCATGCATTAAAAAATGTAAAACAGCAGCACATTCATCTATATACAATGAAGGGAGACTGGAAATGTTCCTGAGTGTGGCATAGCCAGGAGAGTCAGAGGAGTGGAATAACCGGAATATTCTGTATATTTTTGTCTACATTGCTAGACTCTTACCCAGCATGAGAGATGATTAGTGAGAAGCTAATTGGCCTGTTAAATAAATGTATTTAGAAATGTATAAAGATATGGATCTTGGGAATGATGCAGATCTAAAACCCTTCTTACACAGCAATGGGGAATGCATTCCACGGGCAGCGTGCCAGGCTCCCTCTGTGCTGCCTTGGACATGCTGAGCCAAGTCTGGAGCTCTTCACAAGCCAGGTACCTTGGAAAACGCTGCAGGGAAGAAGCATCTCCAGGAGAGGAGGAGCTGGCCCAGTCATGCCCGGGGGGGCAGAGCTCTCTCCCCCTGCGGGATCACAGATGGAGCAGCAAACGCACAATTGCTGGAAGCGGAAAGGCAAGAGAAAGATGGACTGAACAGGATCTCCTTTCTCCTGCAACTGGGTTCAGGACTGATTGCCATCTCTGGGGAAACATCACTCGGATGTGGAGGTAGTTTTTGTAGCTGTAATGAGAGCAGGCTGTGTTTGATGCTGAAGGTTTGGAGTCGCACCCTGCTGAGCACAGACAATAGAGTTGCTCAGAAAATAGTTTCTGAGGGGTTTTTTGAGAAGAAGAAAGTAGATGAGGTCAGACAGATTCAGAGTTATATCTAGGAGTGTATAGGTTGTAAAGTGAAGGACAGAAAACCCAAAAATGTTAGAAGGACTCTGGGCAAGGGAAAATGTCATATCCAGATACCCAAAGTTGGATTTTGTTGAATGTGCCCTGTTTTTGAACAGTATTCCTGCTTCCCAAAAGTGAAGGAGTGGGAGAGCAGAATTAAATTACAGGATAACCAGAGCTCCAACATTTCCGAGTTTGAAATGGTAAGAAAGCTGTAGGTAATGGCCACTTACGTATCACTTGTTTGTGGGTGCTGAATACAATGACTGACGGGTTTTGTTAACGACTGTCTAGTTTTTCAGTCAGTCACAGGTATCAGTTTGGTATCCTGCCCACTTCATTGTGCTGGCAGGTGAAAAACAGGACATTTATTACAGTGCCAGCCATGATGGAGTGACCATCATGGTGTTGCTGGTCCTGACCAGCTCCCAGGGGCTGCTCAGGATTTGTGTTTCCGTGCCATCTCTGAGCTCCTGGTGGCTTTTGGTGTCTTGAGCTCTTGGAGGAGCTCCTGCCAGTCTTTCCTCATGAGTGGGAATGGAGCTTTGGCAGTCCTGGCAGTTGATAGTCTACAAAAGTGAATTTCTTTTTGTGTGGCCTCTCCTCCTCTACCAGAGTTCTCTATAAAGCAGGATTCTTCCCCCGCGTACTGGAAAGCAGAAATCTTTCATTATGGAGTATTTAATTTTTCAAATGACTGCTGTCACAGTATCAGTCAATAGTCTGTGTTAGTTGAACTCGGCTGCTGAATCTGAGCTTTCCTATTAAAAAAGGAGAAAGCAAAATATTTTTTCTATCAACATTTACTAAATTAATCTTAACGATTTGTGCAAGTCGTTACTGTGAGTTACTTTGATTATTATTGCTGGTGAAAAAGCAATTACATTGGAAAACTAACTAAAAGTCTATTGTGAGATTAAAACCTACAGTTCTAGTTCTTTCTCTTGATTTATTTTTGATAGCGGGTGATTTGTTATTCAGAGTGAGACAGGGATCTAGGAATTCCTCCAGGTTCCCATTGTTAGTCCCTGGGTAGCAGCTGTTTGAAGTTTATGGCACTGTGAAGTTCCTACAGGTGCCTGTGCTTGGGGGCTGGGAAGAAGATCCCGCATGAAGTGAATGGGGTAGACTCTGATGGCTCATTTGATATATGGCCATACAGGGTAGCAGCTCAATTAGGGGACCACTTTTCTCATTTTAATTCAACTAGAAAATGCTCACTCAGCTGCACAGATAGGACTGTCCATCTGTACACCTATTATGGGCAGATTAATTAAAGTAAAAGCAGTGAATTAACTTCAGTTACAAAGGCTGCCATGAATTGCTCAGTAATCATTTAATCCTGTGTTACACAGGTAGAAGGCACCTTATAACTAACGTGTTGTACTACAAATTTTTGGTCCAACCTGAGTTTTGAGGGGTTTTTTTTTGCTTTCAGTATTGTCAAGGAACTTAGCTAAATAGCCTTACAGAGGTAGAAGGTTTGAAAGCTTCATTGAATAATTTGTAATGCTTAGTTTAGCCTTAGGGCTATTTCTGACTATAGCCTGAAGTGCCTTTAATCTCTCAGTTTCTCTAAATGGTAATTCTGATAAATTTAACATGAATCAAAGGTACTGTGGGATTGAAAGCTTTCCTGGAAGGTTACTCAGAAAAGAAATATGTTTGTTTTTAATTGCACAGGCTAATATAAAATTGCCTTTCTGGTTTGAAAGCAGAAAGTGATCACGTGCAGTCACTTGGGAACTGCCATCCATTTGTCCGTCCATCCATCCATCCATCCATCCATCCATCCCACTGCCAGGGTGTTTGTGAAGAGTCAAAATGTTTAGCAAGGAGGGTTTTTATATTTCCAATTTCACTGTAAGGTAATACGTGCTTTTTAGGGAGATACATAGCTGCGGGCTACATTCATTCGCAATCGCCACACCCCGTTCCCTCCACACTCCTGCACAAGGCTCCAGGTTGGATGTGAAGCTCTCGGTGGGAAATTCCAAGTGTGTTTCCAAGGGATGGGTCAGTGCAGGAAGCTGCACAGTGGGTGACATAGAGCTTATTCTGTAGCTGTATGAATAAGCTCAATATTCAAATGTTCTCTCTGAGATGCAACAATAAGAGAAAATAGAATTAATACAAGTGTTGCCAATCCATTACTGTACTGAGGACAGGAAATCAGCCCTGCTCTCTGCCAGAAATTAATATTGTGGGATTCTGGGAGCCATCCTTGCTGGGCACCAGATTCTGCCCAGTACTTCAAAGGAGAACTGTGTGTGACTTGCACTCGAGCTGTTAGGTCACAATCTGTGATTGCATTTCTGGAGACTGGAATTAGTTTTTGCCTGTTTCCTTTTGACATCACTCTGGTGACAGCTGAGGGCCAGCAGTGTTTGCTGAAGAGATAATGGTAGGCTGATGGCTGTTCTCCTTGAGGAAATGCACATTTTAGTCACTGATGATTAAAAATCACAATTACTGTGTGATCTTGGCTGTGGTTTGGAGATTTCCATATTAAGCCAAGGAATTTCTTAAAGCATTTCACTGGAAAATGGAACTAGATGGAGAAATATGGTGGTGGTTAAATTGTGGACAGAGTGAAGCACAGGATTGTGGAACCTTTGGATGAAGTTCTGCCGTGCTGCAATTGCTCCTGTGGGCATCACAGGAACAAACATGGTGCAATGGTAAGCCCAGGATCTTGAGGGTAAATCATCCATTGAATGTATCGTAACATGAGATGTTCTGGGGTTTAAATATCTTGAATGAAAAGGGCATCGTATGCTTTTTCAGTCACCCCCTGCAAAGGTGTAAAACAGAAAAATCCATATACACTTATATCCTAAGTCATTTCTTACACATGCAGGAGAGAGATTTGAAGTAGAAACAAGAAAATACTGAACTAGGAGTTGTTGAGCCTGTTTTCTGCCAGGAGTGGAGTCCTTTAAGGAGGAATAAGAATTAGGATTGCCAGGAGCAAAAATTGACCTTTCAACACTTGGGTGCTGTAAGTTGGCAGATCACAGGGGTAGTTCCAAAGTACAGTTCCCAGCCTGTTCAACCCCATTTTGATGAAAAATGGAATATCAGAGGGAGAGAGGAAGTTTATCTTGCTGCAAAGAACCATTCATACCATGATTATCTTGATTTTATTTTCACGGGAACATATGTTTCATGTTTAATAGTCAACTCCTTCTTTAAGTCTTTGCTTCTCACCGTAATTAGAGTACGGAAAATCAGTGTGAATGCAGTGAAGGAGACAGGTGGGGTTGGAATAAAACCTTGGCACAGGTGGCCACATGTAGAACATCCTTTAGAGCATTAACAGAAGTGAAAAAGTGTGGCCAGTAAACCACAGGGAGAAGGGACAGGGATTTGTCTTTAATTTCATTTCTCATGGGAAGGAGAAATGAATTTGAATGAGAAATTGATCAGACACGGTTTGATCCTCTTGTAGGAATATTGCCATTGATTTCTGGAGGAATGGGATGTACCACCTTGTTTGCCTGTGACTGTGCTTTTCTCTTGGTACAGACTAATTCACTGACACTCCAAAAACCCCAACCCAAACAAAAACCACCACAAACAAACAAAGCCTACTTGATTGCATAGAGACTAAATTAACTTTTAAATCTCTAATATGATTGTTATGGAGTCATGAGGAAAGATTTTCCTTGAAATTTTGCTCCTTGGACTAACTCCACACTGTTCAGTAGTGGCAATGGTTAATTCATTTTCTAAAGATCACGTAGATACATGAGGCTGAAACTTTGTGATTTATTTTGAGCTCTGAGGAATATAATATGAAAACCTATTCAGGTTTTACTGGCTGGCCAGAGACTGCAGTCAGTTTAATGAGACACAGCTAAATTTACCATGATAAAGTGCTGCTTCGTGCATGAAATAGATGTTGTGGTCCTGTGCCGGTGACTGATGATTTATTACCTTCAAAACTGTAGAACCAACGTGCAGAATTAATTTTGAGTGGATTATTCATTGTTTTTACCCCTTGAATCTTGTATGATTGATAAACATAATTTAAAAGAAGAAAACCAAACTCAAAAATTAACTAGGAGAGATTTTAGGGTTGTGCATTTTACAACACCCGCCTTTTCCCCATGAGATGTTTTACAAACCTAATGCAGCATCAGTTTGTGCTGCAGAAGATGTTTATAGCTCACTTTATTCTGGTTCCTTATCAAATTACTGGTTTTACTCCGTAAAGCTCTCAGGGGATTGAGTGAAGCTCCAGTGTATGGATCATCCCTCCGTGCGTGGGCCTTCGTTCCCCACGGCAGTCCCTGGGCTGATCCCAGCTGACAGCCCTCAGTTTGGAACCCCCGGCACTGGGAGTCCACTCACGGGGAAATGCCCACAGCAGGGCTCGCTCAGCCAGGGGGATTTTCAGCTCCCAGTCTTGTACCTGATTTTACCCTGTAACTTTTGGGGAGAAAAACCGGCTCAGGCAGAGTATTAGCACTGGAAAACTGAGAGGAGAATCCAGCCAGCAGAAGATGGAGAAGGGAGAGGTGTTTTAGAGGCAAGGAAAATGATTAAATGTGCTGTGGTTGTCTCTCTGGAGCACAAGCACCCCACAGCACAGAGTTTTGGGGTTTCTTCTGGTGCAAACAAGTCTTGGGTCTGCCTCTTGCACTGTAGGGATTTGAAAAAACCTGTGCTGCTCCCCCAGTGGGTTCCTTACACTCAGAGCTGTTTAAAAATATACATTTACGTACTAGCCTGTCCTGGAGGTCTTGTTTTGGCAATGTTGGGTCTATAAGCTGAGCTGCTGATGGGCACTGGAGGTGTGAAGCTCAGCCAGAGTCCTGCCAGAGCAAAGAGCAGCTTGGTTCGGCAGCATCGGCCTCCAGGGCTGTGCATGCCTGCTGCTGGAACCATCAGTGTCAGCTGTGCTTCCAAAATCCAGGGAATTAGGCAATGTAGGATATGTGCTCTGACAGGCTCCATAGCAACTAAATGTTGGACTTGGGTGAAATTTTGTAGGTCCTTAAGCAGTTTTGGTCCTTGCCCTACAGAGCTGAGGTGAGCCGATGACTTTGCTTCGTGAGAAGTTGTTTCGTAATCCTCCTTTAGACTCGGGCTCCTGTGTGGGTCCGGGATGACCCGAGGGCTCAGCAGCATCTTAGCTGACAAAAGCAAAGGCTCGGTGTTTCATTTAATCCTTTATTTATTTAAAAGGAAAGAAGCTTTTGCAAGCAGGGCTCTTCTCAGCATATGAAAGCTGAGCAGGGTCAGTCTGGATCGTTACCTGGATTTTTAACCTCTGGGAAGAACACAGGTGGGCTTGTGATGGAAAAACCATTATCTTTTTAGTCAGTCATAAATACTGTGAGGGTAAAGGTTGAAATATTAAGCTGAGATTCTTTCTGCTTGCTCTTTGAAATACCAAAGACCAAGAGCTTGACAGTTTTTCCGAGGCTCTCTGCAAACATCGGTGCTGGAATTATCATTCACTTTTTGTCAGGAGCTGCTATGCGATGCTGCCGTGTGCTCCAAGCAACCACAGCCCCTGTATCCCTCTCTCCTTCGGGTCCTGAAGCTGATTCATGTTCTCTTCTCTCATCACAGCACCTATTTATTCTCTTTATCACAACCATCCTTACATCATCTCTGCCCCTTGTCCGTGCCACTCTTCAGTTTTAAGGTTTTGGTAGATTAAATAAATTTAATTATAATCAAAAATGCCTGC
Organism: Gymnorhina tibicen; assembly: GCA_013399875.1. NCBI lineage: Eukaryota > Metazoa > Chordata > Aves > Passeriformes > Artamidae > Gymnorhina > Gymnorhina tibicen. The sequence continues at coordinate 198,868 of VXAZ01001688.1, forward strand.
TGAGGGTGGGAATGGTGCAGGACTGTGTCAAGAAGAATCATTCCCATTCTGGGGAAAAACTCCCTTCTCTGACTTGTTTTCTCTCTTGGAAATTCTGTTTCCCTTGTGCTTCCCTACACATCATCAGAAACTTCAGTGCTGAAGAATTTTATGATCTATAAGCCAGTTTTTTGGCCTTCATGGCTGGTAAAGTAAATAAGTATCAGGTGACTGCTCCTCAGACTTGGAGCTGCTCACAACTCCTTCATACATTACAGACACCAAGCCCTGCAGTGCAGCAATCCAGGGAATATTCTGTTTGGTAAAAATCACTCATCATATTCTTTCTACATCTCTCTGTTTTGTTATCTGTCATCTTGGATTTATCAGAACGATCCGTGTTTGGGTTTTCATCCCTAAATCTGGCCAGACTGTCTGATGAAAAACTGTGGCTAAGAGACAGTTTCCTTAAAGGGCTGTTGGCACTCGGTCTTCACCCCTGGAAAAATTGTGAAAAACGAATGATGTTGTGGGAGACATGGATTTGTTTTCAAGGACTAAGCTTTATGCTCAAGATAGTCATAGAAGAGTGATTTCAAATTATTAATGTCTGGAATGTGAAGTCATCAAACTTCTGCTATGGAAAAATCTTTTTGTATTGGAGAAATGTATCTTAGGTCAAAAATATTTTTGTCCTCCTCAGGAGCCAAACCTCTGTGTACTTTTATAGCTCTCTGAAGCGATGCTCACACGGCTGGACTGGTGCTGTGTGGTCCTGCCTGGGCAGGACAGAAAAAACCTGGCCAAACTGAGCCCTGTTTGCTGTTCCTCTGGAAGAGGCTTCCCACATCTCCTGGAGGCGTTCTGCCTTATCATTCCAGGTGCTTAAGGCATGAACTTTTCAGCACTTCTCAGCCTTGGCTTTGCTTTCAGTGGTAAAACACATTTTACTGATTCCTTTTGCAAATACTGCTTCAGTTTCTCTTCTGTCTCCATGGTGTGCTCCTCACTTTCCTGTCAACAGAAATAATAAACCTTTCTATTATTATTATTATGAGTAATGGGGGAAATTAGCATAACTCTGAATCTCACTGGGAGTTTAAAATCCTTTATGGGTGCTGACAGAAGAGACACCACAGCTTGTTACTATCCTTGAGACAGGAGCCTATGGTCACTCTATCAAAGTCTTGATGGGTGATGATCAAACTTCTCTTTTTCAGGAAGTGTGAGATGTGACAGATCGAACAGATGGCAGGCTGGATTTCCTTTTTATGTAAGAGAGATGCTGTGTGTTTCAGTGCTGGTACAATTGTCCCTTCCCTGGATATTTAGCAAACAAAAATGGTTCCTCAGGGTAGGAAAAAGGGTAAAATGGTCTTTGGCCAAGAACAGCATGTGCATCAAAAATGCTACTTTTTGGAATATAATTAATTAGTAGAATTAAAACTTCCAAAAAGCTGAGTGTTGTCAGCAAGGAATGAGAGATGATCTTGAAACAGGATAAAACTTTGGGATAGAAAACACTGAAGGATTCATAACCTGGTTTAGATGCCTTTAAAAGCAGGGAAAGGAGATTGACTGTACTTCCTAAAGCCACAGGTACCATTCCAGCTTCCGGTTCTGGAAATTCAAATGACTTGAGCTTTGTGATCTTGACAAAGTTCTCCCTCTCCCTGATACACTTGCAGAAGCTTTATCCTCATGTCCCAAGGCAGAATTTGGATTTGATGCCTCCCTGAGGATGTATTGCACTTGGTATTACATGCCCACTTTGCACTGTATGCTTCAATATAGCTTTTCCTGGTTGAAAGGCAAAGAAATGGCAAAAAATAGTAGAGAAGGAATGGATGTCTTCTGTTGGAAATCCAGAACAAATTTGAACCAACTCCGTGAGCGTGTGAAATTGTAGTCCCTCTGTACCTGCTGTGGTGGAAGTTTTGGTTTTAATCCAGAGGGAACAGAAATGAAACTCTTGCACATGAATGAAACAAAAACCCCCAAATGTTTGCCTGAGTAAGGCAATTTGTTTAGTGGTGTGGTTTGTTTCTAATTTTTAAAAATATTTTTTTCCTTAGAGAATGCAAACTGAAATCCTTCCCCCAGCTGAGGTTTCACAGGTGGGCACTGTCAGCAGGAATGAGAAGTCTCTGAAGGACAGGAGGATAAGGAAAAAGGGCACTGTATAGTTTCTAGGCAGTATTCCTTACACTTAATGCAATGAGTGGTTAAAACAATAAGCAGGTTTGGTGTCAAATTTTGAAGATGCTGTATCAGAGCCAAGAAAAGGGGAGAGAGGCAGGAAGCGCTGGGATGTGCTGAGGGTGTTTTTGTCTAGATAGAACACAAATAGTAACTGTTTCAAAGGGAAAATAGAGGTTGCAGAACAGCAGAACTCTGAATTCATGTCAGGGCTGCCTTGAGTTGTGCTGAGTGTGCAGGCCCTGGAAACACATTCCGTGTCAGTGTGGGAGAGGAGTGCTCTGCTCAGGAGTCACATCCTCCCGTGGAGGAGCAGGCTGGGGCATTCCTCTGGGAGAGATGTTCCAGCCCACAGCTCGGCAGTTGCTGCAGTGTCAGATGCTGAGTGCCACAGCCTGATCCTAAGCTATAGTGATGCTCTGGATGTCGTGCCAGGAGGGACAGATCAGGAGCGAAGTGTCCGGGAATATGTTGCAGTCTTGGTGCTGACACTATTTTTACTTGCCTAGGCAGTATCTTGATGAAATCAAAGGAGACTGAATATGCTGAAAGTTTTGAAGTGGAAGGGAAATAATAATGATGGTCTTCTTGAGACCAGTTCTTTTCTCAGCCATTTCTTCACTTCTTTCCTCAGTAAGAGGGGGGTCTGACTGCAGGAGCTGGTTTAATCTGATTTAATAACAGCTGGAATACAGAGACTTTTTGTTTAGCTGTTTATGCATCTTAATACATCTTGTTCCTTTCACTTTCTTTCTTTTTTCTTCCCAAAAGAGTTCTAACAAATGCAAAGACGCTGTAATGAGGAGGGAAGAAAATGACTCCTGACTGTAGAGCTGTGGAAATTAAATCCCTCCTTTCTTTTTCCCTCTCTCTTACTAGAGAAGGACCTTGTGAATGTGACTCTGTGCAGCCAGCCCCCTGCAGCCACAGGGAATGGGAAATGGTTTGTGTGGGCGTTCCAAATCACCAGATAAAAGTGTAAGATTGGAAGGGACGAGATGCCGAACCCTTAACTAATTTAAGGTGGCAAAATGCAAAGGGCTTCTGACTGATGGAGAATTTGGCTTCGTTTTCAGATCTTCAAGGCATCTCATACATGACATCAAATAGTGACAGCTCTTCTGAAAGCTGCAAAGATTTGGGTAGTGGCCACCCCAGTGATGCAGAAGTTTTTCTTTTCCATCTTCCTTCCATACCCTGACTTTACTGCTTAATAAAATAGTCCATTTTACCTGGTAAACTCAGCCAGTCTTTTATGTAATTCATGGTATGGATTTGGCTAAAGCTGTTCTACACACAGTGGGTCTGGTTACCAGGTGCAGCAGAACTCCAAAAATAAGATGAATTAAACTGTGGAGGGAGTTTTCTTGGTCTGACCATTCAGGTTTGGGGTTCCAAGTGTAGGAATTCAAGCTCCATACCATACTTCATGGGTTCTTTTATTTAGAAGTAAACAGCTCAGCTGGGATCTCTTAGCCTGATGTGAAATTCCAGCTTGATGGTTTTCTAATAAATAGTCTGTCTCCTGGCCTTTGCTGAAGCTTTAGGAAGACATGCAAGCTGCATGGAAAGCTGCAAGCAGAATAAGCTGTGTTTCACTTTTATAGGGATTCTTTAACGTTATTTTTATTGTGCTCATACATTAACAGCACTAATTTTCACTTTTGTTCCTTAAAGGCTTAAAACTAAAGCTTATTAAAAGATGACAGATTTTGCAGTATTTCCTGGGAATGGTAAAGGAAAAGTCTCATGAAGAGGCATCAGTTAAAACAGGATATCCATCATTTTACATCCAGTGGGCTGGGTGCATTGCTGATGTTTGAGCCTCTCTCTCAGCTGCAGCTTGGACTCTGTAGGGGTCTGGGTGGGCAGGGCTGCTATGGGTGAACTTCAAACAGGTGAGGGTGTGATGCAGATGGGGTTAAACACCTCTGACTTGGAAGAGCATCTGTATTGCTCTGCATTTGATTTCCACATGAAAATATGTCTGTCAAGTACGGGTACATCTGCTTGTATAAACCCTGATTGTGAGGTGATCCTTACTCTGATTTTGGAATAATTTCATTAAAGAAAAGGAAGCAAATACCTTCACATCTATGTAGACTAAATCTCCTTTCCTCTAATTTCGTCACTGTGCATCTTGCTCTTCACTAAGTGCAGGAGCAGGTCCCCCAGCCCTGTTCCCTGGGCTCTTGCTGAACCAGGGAAATAAATACCTGCAAGTTCACTCAGAAAGTGCTTTTCGCTGTCAGCAAAGTATTGAAGTATTGACCTTGCAGGTGAGTGGGAGCTGCTGGTCCCTTGCTGCTGTGTGTTCCTACTGTTGTCTCCTGTGGGCTTCACTGGGGAAGCACTGGCATTTCAGCTGGGGAGGAATCCTGCTCCTCACCTGGAATCTGCCATCAGAAACCCAGGTATTTATAGCACATGCACCCCTGTGGAAAGTGCTGCTATTGTATTTGGGACACTTTAGTTCTATATTTAACTCTGTTACCTCCAGTGAAAACCCTCACATTGTGCCTGGTGATGTTCCTTAGCTTGCTCTCAGCTCATGCCACATGTCACTTCTCTCTGCCTCTAGACAACTACTGCCATATGTCTGCAGGTTCCAAAACAAGGAGAATGAAAGAACTTTCAGGCAAGTGATGAGATTAAATTGACACAGTGCAGGACTGGAGCTGAAAATGTTAGACTGCTGCTATGCCTTCAAATGCCCTTTTGCCGGCTAAGAAAAACTGCCTTTAAAAAAGTAGTTGGGACATGAAAAGAGAGTGACATTTAAAAGTGAAAAAAGGGAGCATCTGCAGAATTCACAACCAAGGTGTGAGTGAGATCAGGAAGAAAACCCCAGTTAACGTAGGGATCGACCAGAGGTTTTCCCCAGAGGAGGTCTCAAATATTTGTCCTTCTGTGACTTTTTTAGGAAAAGATTCAAATGTCTCTGGGAGTAAAACCACTGGATGGTGTTTGCTTAAGAAGTGAGTCGTGCCTAGGCAAACAAACTTACTCAAGATGCATCCCACAGCAAAACAAACTTATTTGAGATCAGCTTACTTGAATATCATCAATTAGTCCAATTCCACTAGAATTTGATATCAGTTAACCTAAATACAACCTAAATACAAATGTATGTGTTTTGTATAAGCTTCATTGTTAATAATAAGTGAAGCTCTGGTCATCTCTTCCTTGGGGACAAAAAAAGAATTAATTGGTGAGGCACAACTGGAAAAGACTTTTTATCTCTGAGGAGAGATGAGGGAAAAAGTGAAAATACTTAAACAAGGAGTAACTGCAAAGGACTGATTGAAGCTTTATTGTACTTCTAGAAAATGTAGGAGATGCTCTATGAAATACGGTACAGGAGATTCAAAAGCAACAAAAGAAATGAAGATGTTGTTTGAACATATAATTTGCAACCGAAAGAGGTGATTGATGCTTAAAAGCAATTTATAATAGAAAAAAGACTGAAATGTGGCTATTAGGAACTCATGAGTGGCAGAGCAATCTGGCTGCAGCTCAGCGTGCCAACTCCTGTGTGCTGAAGCACCAACATGAGTTGTCCACTTAAAGGCTGTCTTCACCTTTTATATGGAAGCTTCATTTCGTTCTCAAGTCCTACCCCATCAATTGTTCGTATTACTTAATTTTTTAATAGATCGGGCACAAAGCTGTGCTTGTTTGGAGGGGATCCCTCTGTGCAGAGCCTGCCTGCGCTTGCAGTGTAGATACAGGTTGTGTGCGTGGTTTGACTTACACTCAAGTGAGCTCACCCTGAGGACGCTGTGATTTTAAACACTGCCTTATTTTAGTGCAGTGGATGGTTATAATTAAGGGAATTTGCAAGTAGAAATTTGTTTAGGCTAGATGTGCAGACATAGCACCGCACAGATTGCATTCTAAAGATACACACCAACCCCTCTGTGAAAACGTGGCTGAGCAGTCAGGGAAGAGGTTGAGTAGAAATAAAATATGAAACAAGGGAGGAGCTCTCCTCCAGTGTCTGCAAATGAGAGCAAAGGCATTCCTTTCTACAAATGCACCAGGGTCAAGCAGAGAAGAGGCTGCAGGACCATAAAGGAAGAGGTGTGTTATCTACAACCCCATCTATTTTTACACTCGTCTTCCATCCCCTACCTGCTTACCAGCCTTTATTTGTTTTATCTAAGTGCATAGATTGAAATGAAAAATTAAATTAAAAGGAGCTAAGTAAACAATTTTGCCTTGCGGCTTCCTGCAGGGTATGGATTTGGGTCATTTGAAGGAATTTAAATTCTTGACTAGAAGCAGGTGAAAGGTTGGTGTTGGCTTTCATCTGTCATTTTGCTGGAAGTGTAATAAACCCCAGGTAACAGGCGAGGATGTTATTGCTCTCAGGTTGATAAAGTCTGCTTGGGAAGGGCTGCTCAATTCTTTCAAATTACACAACTGCCAAATTATAAACAAGCTCTGTGGAACACAAGGAGTTCTTATGAATTTTATCTCTTTCATTTTGCTATGCTCAATATCCTGCCCTTTATTAAACCACCTAAGGGATGGACAGTGAGAATCGAGAAATTTCTTGCTGTTCCCAGGGCCTCCTCCATCTCTCAGTTATCAGACTCCTTGTTTTTACTAAAACTGGTCTCTCATGTAGAAATGGTGGCGTGCTGCCAGACACACACCTGCAGGGGGTGAGGTGGCACTTCCCCAGTGACAGGGGGTGTGCAGAGAGTGGCCCTTTTGGTGTCTGCTGAGGGATGTGAAAACCATCACTGAAGCGCTTGAAGCTTTCCTGCTTTCTGTCTCTCTCTCAGGGATGGGAGATAAATCCCATCTTGAGATCTCACCGCGGAGTGAAGCGATGAGAGCAGTGCTTTGGAACAGATTCTAGGTCACAGGGGTTTTTTAAATTTTATTTTATTTTACTTCTTAAGATACAAATTTAGAAACTCATTAAAGCTTTGTCCTTATGGATTAGACATACTTAAAACAACGGCAGGATTTTCTCCGAAGGATACGATGGAATTTGTTGACAAGATTAAGGACAGGGGAACGGTGTCACCCGAAGCCCACAGGAGTTACCGAGTTCACTGATAAAGGATTTGGATCTGGCCTCCAGAATTTTGCAAGTGCAAAGAAAAAAAAACCAGGCAGGATATTTTGCTTCTTGGATTGCTACTTCCTAACAGAAACCATGGGCATTGATTTTCCATGGATTTATGTGTGGTGGTTTACAAGACTAATTTTTACAAATGGTTTCTGTTGGCAGATGTAAGCAGTCTCCTGCTGCACTGGCTGAACATCTGCCATTAAGCAAATGGTTGTCATTAGCAGGTACTTTTTAAAGCTTACTTTTTTTAAGCATTTTTTTAAAAAATCCAAATATCTGTAGAATTGCAAAAATGGAGGAAAAAATCCATATCTAGCTCAGATTGCTGAGAAATCTTTGGGAAAATTGGTTTATAAAGCGTTTTAAAAAGATGGACACAGCTGTACAGTGTTGACTGTGTAATTCTAAATATAATTCTAAATCCTATTAATTCTAAACACAATTTCATGAAAAGAAAAGGAAGCTCAGGGCAAAATATAACTACATGAGATAAATGGGTCTCTTACATACATAGACATTCTGCATAGAACTTACCTGCCCTGAATTTTTAATTCAGTGATAGATCTCTCTTCAGCAGTTTCTTTTTAGAGCAACGCCTTAGCCAAGGGAATGTGAAAATTATAATCTCAAAGTTCTATTTCTGGAGGTTTCTAACTCAACATTGAACCATTTATTCTGAGGGGAGAGCTGCTGTGTGAGGTCTTTGGTGTCCTGGCAGGGAAGTTGGGCTATTCCCTTACTTGCAATTTGGGCTGTGGGATCTGCACCCAAAAACCTGAATCAGCAAGAGCCTCCCTGCATTTTAAGAGCCCCCAATACCTTTGTAGGAGTTATTTTAGTAACAATTACTTATTACATATCTGTTAGTGTTACTGTTGCCTTGAGGACAAGGAAGTCCTATTGGTTCTGTGGGAATTGGAGCTGCTGCTTGCAGCTCTTTTAAGTGCTGAAAGGTTTTTTTGTTTTCGGAAGTTTTGGGATCTATCTCCTTGGGTATACCTAAATATCTGAGCGTGTTGTGCTAGCGATGGAATGGGAGATACTTTTGAAATAAACTGGGATTTCTTGAGGATGTTGGGTTTGTCCTGGGAACTGTGATCCATGGCTAAACCTTTGTCCTCTTGATGCCAGCTCTGAATGTGTGTTCAGCTCCTGCTGTAAAGACACTGTAGACTCTTTTGTGAAAGTAAAAATGACTTCTTGCAAGTGCTTTACTACACTTTCGGTTAAGGGTTTTAAAACATGTATGTGATGCTATTTTCATGGCACTTATTGTTTATTTAAGGTACCTATTAATGTCTTCTTAAATATTCATATAATTTAAATTGCCACGAGACAGAGATACTTCCATGAGAAATGTTGTACTGTTGCGTATTATAATTCAGGGCAAGGTTAAGGCTCAGTCCTTCTGCTTTATATCTGGATTTAAGAAACTGAGGAGTCATGGATCTCAATTAACTCTCTCTTGCTCCTTTTGGCTTTCACATCTGTTATGGCTTTGATGTGAAATACCTGCAAACAGCAAAATTTGGCTTGGTGTAAACTTAAAGAATTGAGCATTTTCAGTTTTTATAGGCTCATTTTCTTTCAGTGTGGTTTAGCATCTCTATACAATTAAGAGTTTTTAAAACTCTTGAGTCTTCATCTGACTCGTCTGAAATCAAGGGAGATTTTTCTTCCTGGCTTTATTGGGAACAAAACTGGCACTTGGCTGCCTTTGAAAATCAGACCTTATAACTTAATAAACAACAAATCGCTGTCAGCATTTATAGTGGATGTCAGCATTTGCAGTGGCTATAAACAGCACTTACACCATAAATATCCCCATGAGGTTAATCCTTACAGAAGCGGAAGGGTTACTGTTAGCCAAGGCCGGGCTCTCCAGGTTTGGCTGGATGCAGGGGGCTCTTTCCTAGGGAATGTGTCCTGGTGGTGTGGTCGCTGTCTGTATTGCAGCGTGCAAACAGGCAGTGTGAGTCCCTTTGCTGGAGGGGTTGGCTCTGGAGGAGGGAAAGAGCAAAGGAGAGCTCCTGTGATTTACAAGGGAAGTTCGTGTCTTAGCCCAGGAGTAGGTCCCATGTTTGCTGATGCCGATGTGTGTTCTGCTTTTGGGAACGCCTCCTGTCCCTTCAGCCAGGCTGTGCTTCTTGACACAAGCCGGAGTTCTCCTCTTATAGTGCCTGGAACAATTACTAATACAGCAGTTGTGTGAAAATGCAAGTAAGTGTATCTGTTTTGTATGGTCTCTAGATAACTCGGAGTGAAAATCAGATTGTTGTGCTTTCCCTGGGCTGCAGTGGGAGGAACCACAGAGAAAAGCAGTGGCTGTGCTGCAGCAGGGCTGCCCTGTGACATTGTCCTGTGCTGGTGAATTCCCTTCTCAGCCATCTCTCTATCCAGGGAGCCCAGGTCAGTGGATCTGAAGAGCACAGTTTGGATATGGCACCCTGGGTTCCACCCAAGTCCTGCTAAAGACGTCCAAACGTGTTTCAAATCCATCTTGAACCCAGAGGCGCCTGTGGGTGGCAGAGCCACCATGGTGGGCACTCGTATGGCCCTCTTCAGAACCATCATTTGCTGCCTCAAGGGTGGATGTGTCTGGTCCAGACCCTCGGGAAGAGCTGTGGCTCTGCTGTGTTCCTGTTTGCCAGAGGCCCGGGGGCTGTGGGCAAGGCTGTTTGCCGATTGTTCACAGCTTTGGGGCAGCCGTGACCAAATTCCCCACTGACAGCACATCCAGGACGGCGCTGGGGCAGCCGCCCATCATTTCAGGCACTGACTCCACAGCTCCTGTAATATAAAGCAGCTTTTATGTGTTAGCTTTTTGTTTTTCTAAAAGGGAAGCTCAAAAGCTTTTATGGTTTTCTGACCCATGAACCAGAGAGAGAATAAAGAATGCAAAGCTTTTCCTGCATTTTTAGGGAAAATTGCTTCCCTTCACACCTGCTTGCATTGACTAATGCAAGTAAATAAATCAGGACCAAATTTTCACTCATCCCCTGCATATTAATCATCTCATCCATGCAGCTTCCCATCGTGGCTCTTCAGGATGGGGACATTGCTTGAACTGGTTTATTACAGAACATATATGTCATGGTCATTCATATCATAATGCTCATTACATTTGTGACACTATCAGAATTAGAAGCCTTTAAAAGAAAATGCCACGAGTATTCACTTCTCCTGGAGCTAAATGAGTGAGTGAATAATCTCTGAAATGAACTGAGTAATTAGACGTTTTCTCTCTGGAGATGGGACAGACTCCAGGAATAAATATGGGCAGTTCCCATTTTGAAAGGAGCATTTGGAAGGGTTACAATTTGTTTCTGTAACAAAACAGCCCAGTTAGGAGCAGAAACGTGGGGGACAATTGCTGAAAATATCCATGGAAAGAAACAACTCTTGAATCCCTGGCTGGCTGCAAAGGGGGATGCAGGGCAGCAGTCAAAATGCCAGAAGTACCAGTGACGGGTCAGACAAATAATAGAAGTGACAAGCCACGTTATGGCCAAGGACAGCCCCTTCTCGTGCTGGATTAGTTAGCATTCAAGATGTTTCTGTGTGAATTCTAACCCCTTGAAAAAGGCCCTAAATGGCACACTTGAAAATGGACGTTTTCACTCCTTTGAAACTTGTGCCCTCACCTTTCTTTGCAACAGGATCTAACTTCATCGGAATGTTATTTTTGTGGGGCTTTTCATTATTTAAAAGATTTGTTTTGCTTAAATAAATCTTAATGTTAAATCTTCATTCATATGGCCTCGACCTGGCTGCCTTTTTCAAAGCATATTTCCCTTCTGTGGGTCCTCCAGCTGCAAAAATATACAATGTGAATGTCTGCCCCAGGGTCAAAGTGATGCTTCTGAGTGTGAAGTTTAACAATGTGCATATTTATCCAGCTGATAAACATGTCAGATGTAAGAGATGTGTTTGACAAGGAGAGAGGAACAAAATTTTGAGGACATGAAGACAGATGTCCACTCTTACTGCTTTCTGTAGGCTTTCAGGTGTTTTTGTTGGCACATTTCTAAGTGTTTAAGGTAATAGTTTATGTTAATGGGTGATATGAAGATGTAAGGAAGTTACTTAATTACTTATTTATTAATTCCCAGTCTCAGAAATTATCAGGCAATGACAGTAATGAGAATGGGGTAAAATCTGAAGAGAGAATTTCAAGTAAGCCCAGAGTAAAAACTGCAAAAGGACTTGGGAGTTTGCTAATTGATTGTCTTCATGAAAAGAGAAATCACATTTAAAATTGCCCATGCATCATTTGTTCTAACGTAATAAGGAAAAACTATACAAAAGTAATTTTATTGGGGGGCAAAAAGTAATTAACCTGTCCTGTTACAATGAAACAGATTTTTTTTCTAGAGAGAATTCTGCTGGGGACAGCAATCCTACCTTTGATGATGTGCTATTGCATTATGAAAACTGCAATTCAGTCATACTCATCTTTCCTTCAACAGATTTTCAATTTAGTGTGGTATGAGCTAACTGAGCTTAAACTTGGTATGAGGCTCCTTAAAGGTGACATTTCAAATAAACATAATTTTTCTGCAGTCCTTTCACAGAGGAGCTTTAACAAATGAGTGACAGATGTGAAGTAATCTCACAGTCAAGAACTACGACTTGTACAACTTGGATGTTTTGAGTAACAACATCCTTAATTTCTCTTTCGCTTGATTGACTTTTGTATTGTGGTTCCCAGGGCCAGGAGGAATTAATTATAGTGTGAAGTGACTCACTCCCTGTGCTCTGGGAGACCGAGCTCTCGGTAAGAAGGGCTTAAGGTCTCTTGAAGTCTGGAGCAGCAGGTGAGGGGCAATTCCTGGTGAAAAATGGGAACTCCACGGTTAGCAGGCAAAGGCTGGTGTTTGGGAACTGACTTGCAGCAGGATGAACAGATACACCAGTCCAGAATACTGATTCCAGGCTGCTGGAGAGGGAAGGACATTGTCCTGGGAGAGCTGCCCCAGCCCTGCTCTGAGGCTGCAGCTCACACTGTGAACCTCACAGTGTTAGCAGCTGGGTGGGCACGAGGGAGAGCTCACATTTGTCCCTCGTTTTGGTCCCTGCTTTGGGGATTTAGATTGGCTGATATGGAAAGTCTGGACAGGGGGAGCCCGGCCTCCCCAGGGGCTTGGTGACCGCCAGGTTACAGCAGCACTGGCACAGAGAGCAGGGGGTGCTGAACCTGTGCCCAGCTGCCCCTGTGAGGGAATGTGTCAATACACGTACAAAATACAAATATTGCACTATACAAGTATCCTGTTTCCTACCTCCCTCTGCCCAGGAGTTGCAGAGCAGGTCGCTCACCTCTGTGCCGTGTTCACCCGGCTCCCTCCTCGTGCGGCGGAGCAGCCGCGCTCGGCTGGGCCAACGGCTCGCGTGCGGCCTCCGGCTCCTGGTGCTCCCACATCCGTCATCTCCGAGGCTTTCTGAGCCATTTCTCTGCCCTGTGCAAAGGGAAGTGCTTCGTGGCACTGCACCCTGCCGGGGGTGGCAGGGCAGCCGCTCACAGAGATACACATCAGCGAGGGGAAGTGGAACTGAAACTGCCTTTTAATTTGTGCTGAGACGGGAACTGGGAATTATGAACCAGCAGCATTTAATGAAATACGCCGTCCTTAATAGGCTGGGAGGGGGTGCTTAACATGTAGGGTGAAGTAAGTGCTGTATCTGATTGGATTAGAGGCAAATTTAATCTAGTGGATGACACCGCTGATTCAACAGTCTACTTTTTTCCTAGGATCAAAGTGACTTTGGCTTGACATGGGATCGGCTCAGTGCCCTAAATGAACTGTGGGCTGGATGGGTTTGATTCAGTATTTCAACAGGGAAAGGAATTTAATTTGAGAAGTTGCAATGTACAGTATGGGAAATTATCTTTTTACAACTTGGGAAAGCTTTTCTGTGATGCAAAATTTCCTCAGATATGCTCCCCAAGCAGCAAATAATAACTCACAAAGACGTTTCCCCAGAATATCAGCACTTACTAGAGAATTTGTGAAAACCTGCGGTTTCCATTATATTTTTCAAGCCTGAATCCAAAGGACAAATATCCTTTTTCCTGTGAAGAGGTTTATCTGACTCAGCAGATTTGATTGAATGTTCTTACAACAGGGAGATGAAAGACTATGTAAATAGGTTAAGCATGGGCTGAATTTTAGTGGGAAAAACATCTTGAGACTTCAGAAGCACTTTAAAAATTGATACTCAAATCACAAGTGTCCTGCATTAGTCCTAGGTCAGTGTGTTAAACATTGAACAGTGAAGTGTCTCTGATTAAAGACTAGGAAAACTGATTTGGATCTTGAAGTAATTCGTGTCTATGATGGGATGTCCTGTTCCTAGGAAATCCCTGTGACACAGGGAGTGCCTGAACACCTGGGAATTATGAACTGAGGCAGCTATTGTTGCAAGGGAAGAGCTTTCAACAGAGAACATTTTCAATTTATTTTAACGTATTTATTTTGTGGTTCTGAAATGTACTCTGTTGCTCCAACTCGGACTGTTCTGTGGTTCTGTGAAAGAAACTGGTTTGGTGGCCCCAGCAGTGGATGCTTTGTGGGCTTTGGCAAGAACAAGGAGAGCACAGTAGGAACTGACATGACACAGTGAACAATTGCACTGAAACAAAATTGGCCATTGCCAACATTTACCGTGTCCAGTGGCAAATGCTTGATGCTCAAGGGATTGTAGACTTTGGATGTAATGGATGGCAAGAAAAAACCACAACTTTTTACAGGGAATTCTTTACTGCCACATAAGAAACATTGTGTTTATGTCATAATGAGGCAGTAAAGATAAGGTGCTTTTCTGAAAATAAGATTGCTGATTGTTACTCACTTCCTCTGATTTTACTTTCCCAAACAGGTCTGCATTCCTCTGACTTCCACAAGAAGAGATTTGTCTCACTTGTTAGTTCAAACTGAGGTCAAGTTTCCTTTCTTTGACTCTGCCACCCTGTCTTTCCCTTCCAAAAGCTTCAAACCCAGGTGTGAGTCCATCCCTTAATCTTTCTCTTACTATAAGTTCCAGTTCTTTAGAGATCTGACCCTTTAATCTCATATTCTAAGAGCAGTAACTTGTGTGTTCATGCTTAACTCAAGTAGAAGGATTTTTATCAAAATATAAAATGTCCTCAGTAAGGACAGTCATCAGCAAGCAAACCTGGAAGCTGACACAAGGCTCCATGGCTTTTAAATAACACTTTTGATGTTTAGGTGGAAATGATAAATGTCTCATTAAAATGTTGGCCAGGCAGCTCTCAGTTCTTTTTGCTTACGGACTCCACCAAAAAGGGCTGCTGAAGTCACGCACCTGGGTGAGCCTGGTTTGATCCTGTTGTTGCTTTTCCTCTTTCTCTGATGATGGGAAGCATCCCTTGGAGTCAGTGTTCCTGGGAGTGTGGGTACAACCCTCCATAGCATTCTTGGATCACTGACTAAAGGAAGGCCTTGACTAAAACCAGGAAAAGCCCACGGCCTTCTAACAACCCCCTCTTGTCACCCTGTGTGCTCTGCAAAGGAGCACTTTTCTTGCTGTCCTGCCCAGTGTAAATTGTCCCTGTGTGCTGACTGTGGAGCCAGGCCCCGGTCATCGTAGAACAAACGCTCTCAGCAAAACTCAGCCAACTGTGTCAGCTGCCTCTGCAAGCGTTCCCTTACCAAAAAGTGAAAATGAAACCTGGGAATATTGTCTTTGAACAAACAGGTGTGGGAGCAGGAGGAGACTGAGGTGGGAAAACTCACTACTGCTTCCCAGCCTGGGATATGGGCTAGAGATGTGTTAAATGCCTTTTTTGTCCTTCTGCCTGTTTGTAACAGTGGGACAAAAAAAAGGTGCAACCAAACCAACCCAAAGCCCAGCAAACAGAGCAAATGGAGCAGTTCCCATTACTTCTCACTCCACTTGCTGCCCAAGTGCTTCGGTCACAGTTTGGCTGATGAGGAATGGTGGGACTTGCCACTGCTGGAAGAGTTCAGTTCCTGCCAGAACTGGGACCTGAGTGACCAAGAAAAGGTTATTTCAGCTGTCCCAGAAAGTGCCCTTTCCCTTGGGAAGAACGGGCTGGCCAGGTAGGTTAAGTGTGGAGCTCTCAGTGGCTGCTCCACCGGAGGAGCTGCTGCTGCTGTTGTTTTTCAAGGAACCTCCTTGAAATGTGTTTATGCTACGGGAAAAGCGAGCTTATAATTTTCCTGAGCTCCTGGCACCTTTCCAGGAAGGCATTGTCTTGTGTGTTAACTCTTTCTGGGGTCGGTGTGTCGTAATTGCTACTCCGGGAAGAATGGGAGGAAAGGAGATTCCTTTTAGTCTCCAATTGTGTGCTCTGAGATTTTTCTGTTCGTCTTCCTTAGGACTTTAAGTTTCTGTGGGGTTTGGAGCTGAGGGCAGTTCTCTGTACCCTCGGGTGAGGCCAGGATTGCTTGTTGCCATCTAGGAAATACCAGGGGGCGGCTGGGGGTCATCTTTTGTGTAAGATTTAGGGACGTTGTTAACAAATGTGGCGTGACAGACCTTGGTGCCACGGAGGCAATTCCATACCCGTGTAGAGCAGGTGGATGCAGGAAACACCGTGGGATGGTCTGTGGTTTCCCAGCCGGGGCGGATGGGTTTCCTCCTTGTGCTCATCGTGCTGTAAACAAAGTGACAGAGGGTAATTGATACAGGTTTTCTCCTGCTGTTTCCATAGGTGAACATGAAAGCAGGGTTGTCTTGAGGAATGGCAGGAAATAGTGCGCATGGATTGCAACTGGTTGTCAGGCTTACAAAACCCATGAAATATATAACCCTCCTGCAATAATTTATTGCTACAAATCTTATGTTCATGTCCTAAGTCCCAAGTCCTCGTTCATAAATTCAATTTTGGTCCAATTGTTTCTGCCAAGATTTTTTTTACAGGAAAAAGCCCACAGACTTCTTTTGACTACATCCACTTCCAGCAGCGGAAAGGAAACCAGGCATTCCTGGAATTATTATCAAAATTCCTTTGTCTCCGCAGGGCAGGAAGCCAGACTGCTTTGTTTTAATAGCATTTTTCTAGCCTTAAACCTCCGAGGCTGTCTATATGTCTCAATTTTCTCCAGAAATTTCGGGACGCTGTCTGCATTTTGTTACAGCAGCTGCCCTGACAGCTCATTTATACACTGATTTTACCTTCCTTGCCCTCAGCACTACAGTATCTGAGCTGATCCCTCTGTAAGAAAGCAGTAGGTAGGCTGGTTTGGTTGTGTCTCTAACATGACTTGCTGTGGTCATACATATGTAATGTAGTGTGATTTGTAATCCCCCCCGTCCTGTTTTACTTGGAGTTTTCCTGCAGTTTGTAGTTATAGTCACGTCTGCATTTTATGCCCAGAACTCTGGGAATAATTCTTTTTGTCTTCATTCTAAAATATCTCAGGAGATCCAGTCCTACTTTGCAGCTGCTGGTAGTGAAAAATGTCAGTATTTTTTAGTTTCTGGAATTTATTCTATTTCACAACGTTTTTTAGTTTCATTAGTAGTATTAATCAGACATGATAAGTGGGACTGTACTCTACCACCTCTTTGGGAAATGCTCACATGTCTCTTCTGTCTTTTTGCCTGCTGATGGGGCAGATTCTTCCTCCTTGTAATTCCATAAAAGAAGCTTTCAGAGTGACCAGAACGAAATCTTGGTAATTTGAGGGCAGGTAGTTCATGGGAAGACCCTCACCTCATGTGCACGTGTCCACGCAAACACATGCACTTGATTTTTGAGTCTGACTCATCTCCCAGCGTGTGCTGTGTGGCCCAGGAGGGGCAAGAAAGGGCCCTGGGGAGCTCCTCGTGCCAGGGGAGAGGATTAGTCATGGATTGCTCCGTGTAAACCTCAGCGAGAAGGACACGACAGCTTCCAACAGCCTTTGTACCCAAAAGCCCTGCGCAATTATTTGTATGTTTGGGGAGAGGAAATGCGTAAATTGCTTTCCCATTAGTGAAGTAACCAGGAAATAAACAGTGGAGACCTCGTTTAAAATGTTTGTTTTGTTCCGATGATGAAGATAAGCAGCTGAGAGAGCTCTCAAGTTTGACTGCTCTCCCTGAGTCATCCCAGCTTTGTCCGGATGTCCAAGGCCCTTGTGCTGAACACAGCACTATAGCCTGCAAATGGATGCAGATGATTTAGAAACTTGAGGAATTATTGCAACTGCTAATTTGCCGTGCTCAGGTTCTAAAGCACTTCCTGCATTTGGCTGATTTCATCTCCGTTGGATGAAATGGTGCTCAGAACATGAAAGGAGAAGGGGGCAGGGGCAGCCAACATCAGTGGCATCCATTCCTGAGTTTGAGGGACAGCTCGGAGGGGGACATGGATCTAGGAATAGCTGTGCTGGGTAGCTGATTTAGATGGACACACATCCATAAGAATGGACAGACCATTCCATGGAAGGCAATTGAAATCCTTTAGTTAGGGCTCCACGGAGAGATAGTTGAGTCTTGAAAGTCTAGTAAAGTGCAAGTACTTTAGTAACTTTTGATTAGGAAGATGCTCACAACATCTACACCTAAGGATCAGCTTCACAAACATTGGGGAGAAGTCCCCTCAGTGGAAGAGCTGCCAGGCAGCAGTATCCTATGGGAGCTGCCACATCTGCTGTCCTGGGATCTCAGATGCAGCCCAGGGAATGGGCAGCTGGCTCTTGAATGTGCTGACTTGGGAGATCTCAGCTGGTTTTGCTACAAAGACATTGCAGATCCACAGCCAACAGAAAAGGAGAGGACAAAGGGTTTCATTTGCCGTGTCTGGGGGTAAATCAGACAATCATTAATTAAATCATTTATTCAACAGCTTTATAGCAGGTAAATGTGCCTAGTACAGCTCTCAGTAATATGTGCTGTGCTTTGTTACCTGTGTTGAGATTACTTGTAAATTGTGAGTATTTTAATCAGCATCACGTTGATATAACAGCAGTGTATGTTGATTGCAGTGAAATAAGCCTGAAAAGGCACTGAGAAACCAGGAAGTTGTTTATGTGGGGCATTTGGCTTCCTCAGAAGCCCTGACAAAACAGAGGCTCCCACTGTTTATGCCTCTCACAAGTGTTGTTCTGCATCAGACCACGATGTGGGTTTGTGTCTGTGCACTTTCACAAAATAAAGCACAGTCTTTGAGTAGTTCTCAGGCCCAGCTGCAACAGTGTAGGATGTAGCCATAGAAATCTCAGGAAGGCAGGAAAGGCAACAAGACAGGGGAAAATGTGGGTTTAGGACAGAAAGAATCTCACCATGTGGATAGGGAAATACGTAAAAGGTGCCTAAACCACATCCTTGGGAGAGCTTGGAAGCCTAAAAGTGCAATGTGGCAGGGTTTGACTTGCAGCACCTGAGTCCTCTCTGCCCTGGCTGCTGGGAGTCTCACTGGAATAATCCCATAATCCCAGCATCATATCAGGACCACAGAGATACTGATCAGACATACAGATCTTCAGAAATTAAGGAAATAATGAGCTGAAGCTGGGGCAGGATCCTCTGTTAGGTGATGTCTGGTCTGCTCTGGCACAGGAATCTTTCCGCCCCTAAGGTCAGGATGTTTGGGCTATCAGGAACATGTAGGAGACATCTGCAGAGTTTTCCAAAGTGCTGAAGGAGTTGAGTGCTGATTTCAGCTCGAGCTGGACACTCAGACTGATTCCTGACCTCTGAGGTCCCTCTTGGGGCTTTCCCCTCCCAGGGATTTTGTCTGGAGACATGGATGCTCCAGCTGCGGAGGGAGCAGCTCAGGAGGTGTGAGTCCCTAGAGAGCGACATGCTTGCACTGACAGATTTTTGGCTTAAATACTTTGTCATTTGAATACTTCCTTTCATTATCCCTTCCCCAGTCATTCCAAAAGAGTCTTACAGAGGAGATGGAGACCGTACCAACAGCCCTTTCCTCTGCTGTTGTGTAGCTGCCAGCTGAAATGGATAGAGCTGATTTTTCCTTGGAATTAGGTTCTGTGCTGAGATTGCTGGTGCAGTAATTTTACAAAATGCTCATCGTTCCTGCTTTAAATGTGGCCAGCTCAGGATAGACAGGCAGGCGTTACTGTGCCATGGCTCTTTAATGGGCTCTGGAAGCAAGAGGGTGGTTTCAGTCCCCAGGACATATTTAATCTTGTAACATCTTTTACTCCATTTAATAGCCTGTCCCACATCTTAATCACTCTGTGTAGAGAAATAAATCCAAAACCCCCTTTTGTTCTGATGATTTTAAAATCTCCACTGTGTTTGCCCAGGTTGGCCTGTCTTCCTCTGGCAGTTCCCCAGCTGCTGCCCTTGCCTGCTCAAAGGAATGCTCCCCACTGCTCCTCATAGAGATGGATAATTGTGCACATCTCGCTGCTTTTTCCCTTGAATGCTTACTGGTTTTGTAGTTTTCCCTGCTGTGTTTACAGGAGGCTTTGGATGCTGTGTGCACATCACAGTTCATGTAGGATGTCCTATTGCAGGGAATGAAGCATCAGCAGGATCAGAAGTGAGACAAGGAGCTGGAAATAGCCTGAGAGAGTGGCCCTACTGCCACTCTTGCATTCCTGGCACTGCCTGCTGCCCAAACATCTCTTGGAGCCCATGCCTCTCCATCCAAACTTACTCCCTGTAAACCCAGAACAGGGACTGTTGGTTTCACTCACGCAGGGAGGAGGAAGAGTTGTGGTTTGGCTGTTCCTCCGCATATTCATGTGACTATTGATCTTTGTTGTGAGTTTTGGCATCTCTTTTGTAGTTGTAGCAAGAAAATGTTCAATGGTTCAATGGCTTCAGTAATGTGAGAGCTTCTATTTCTGTACTCTCAGGAACATCATTTGGATTTGGGATTGAGTCACACAAACAGTAACCATAAAAGAGGAGTTTACAGGTTGGATAACTGCCTCCTAATGAGGCACTAGATGAGCATAAAAATGATTGAGAGGTTTGATCTGATTAAGAATTCCTGGAGATGTAGTTTTCAGGTTTGGTCTATGCTGCAGTTTCCCAGGTGGAAGCCAGTGTATTATTAACTAGAGATTGCTGTACCAATACTGAAATTCTCACCTAAACTAACTTTTCTAAACTATGTCTCTTCAACATCTGATGATTGGAGCCTGTGAAATACAATTTTATGTACTAAGAAAAGTGGCTGTGAGCATCTGTGGGGAGTTATGGGGATGGTGAGGGCCTTTAGTTCATATATTTGGCGTCTCAGTCAGTTTGACCCTTTGGTTTTTGCACGAATATTGCTGTTTCTGGGAAGCTTTGTATTTTCATTTATAGTATTTTTTCATTTTGTCCTGTAAATGTTCATTTAACAGAGGCACAGCAGAACTGGGAGAAGCTGGAGTTGGCTCTGTGGGTACAGTGGTCTCTCAGTGGCCATGGGTTTGCAGGGGACCCGGGGCCTTTTCAGCAAGGGACACTCAAAAGATACAATTCCATGTGACCAGGAGGCACCGGGGTGAAGTTGAGATTTCTGTGTGAAATCAAATGGAAGGCTGGAAAAGGTAAGGCTGAGAATAGCTTGGCTTAGGGAAGGAAGGAGATGAGGGCACTGGGTTGGAGAGATGAATGAGTGCCCTCATCTCCCTTCCTTCCCTAAGCCAAGCTGTTCTCAGCTAGTGCCTTTCCCAGCCTTCCATTTGATTCCGTGCAGGAGCCTGCTGAACATCCATCTCCGTTTCCTTCCGCTGTGTTTCCAGTCTGGGGGCTGTGCCTGCACTTGGGGACACTGCTAATGAGCACAGGAGAGTGCGGTGGCGCAGGGACAAACCCGAGTGGCTGAGTAAATGCAACCAATAAAGATTTTACTGATCATAAGCCGCAGCCAGTCAATACCAGAACAAGCTGACAGCCAGTGGGAAAGGCTTCAGCAACAGCATAATGGGTTTGATTTTCTCTGTTTCCATCAATAACGTGCCAAATGCATTTAGCACAGGCTGAAGGGCAGCTAACGGGGTGTCAAACAGGCCAGCAAGGAAAGCCTTGCTGTTGTCACCTCTAGCACCAAAAAACCCCAAACAAAGCAAGGTTACTGTTTCAGCAGCCCATTAGTGTGACAGTGTTATCCAGCTGTTAGCAAGAGCTGTTACCTCAGCTGACATCTGAGATCATTTTTAGGTGCTCCTATAGTTGAATCCTTTTTTCTCCATGCAGGTTTTTAAACCTTTTTTTTTTTTTTTTTTTTTTTTTTTTTTGAGCTTTTTTGGGTTTTTTCTGGATGAATTCAACTGCAAATTTTGTTGCACCTAAAGCTAAATGTGCAACAAGACCTCCAGCCTAAATCAGTAATGTTCTTAAGTGGAAGCCAACAATATGTTTCTAGTAAGTTGTGTCTCAGGCAGCATTTGGGTGACCTGGGGCATTCCTTGGTGACCTCAGGAAAAGCCTTGGGAGAGCTTCACCACAGGGATGTGTGTGCACAGTCAGCCCAGACCTGCTCACTAAACTGCCTGATCCACAGTGGCACCTAAATCCAGGCAAATGCAAACACCTTGGAATCTGAGTCAGACCCCATCACTGAATTGGTTAAAGGCATGGCAAGGGCTGCCTCAAGATAAGGAGAGTATGCTTTCTTCTAATAAGTAGTCAATCTGCAATTAAAAGCTGCTGCACCTAAGAAAACACTATTTTTGTGTGAAATATGAATAAAATTTTCTGATTACAGAGATAAGGTAATTAGCACCTGTCTGTGTGTAATGTGTGCTGAAAAGGGGGAGCATGGCACATGTTGCCTGAGAAGTGTCAGGGCTGCCACTGCATCCTGGATGTTTGAACCAGCGTGTGCCAGCTTTTCCCTTTGCTAGGATTCAGTTTTGACACACTTGGTGAGCTAGCTCAGCTTAGTTAATTACATTTTTAATTACTGGGAGAAGTCAAGAATTGCTGGATCCGTAATCACGAGGAATCTGAGCTTGGGGTGGGAGAATTTCAGAAAACAGCAAGACTGAGAAATGCAAACCCTTGTCTTAGTGCCACAGTGCTCGCTGTCCCAAAACTTCCTGAGAATACGTGCCTTTGTCGTAAATAGCTCCTAAACATTCTGATGAGCTTAATAAAATCCTGCCTTAGGCAGATGTCTTTCTTTCTACATGATAGCACTAATCCCAGTGTCGCTGTGTTGCAGGGGAATTCGGCTGCACTGTAACAAGAAGTTCTCCAGCACTTCTTCAGTAAGGGATGTTATGTAAGATGTGCAGCCCTCATGGAAAATCATAGGAGACAGGGCTAGAAATGACCTTGGGAGGTCCTCTGATGCTGCCCCGGGGAGGTGGACGCTGCCAGCGCCAGCACTGAGTGCAAGGGGTGTAAATTGCTGAGTGTAAATCCAACAGAGCCATTTTATTTTTTTATATCCAAACAAGGTAGCTGAAAGGGGATGGATTGCAGTGATAACATGTCTTAGTCATGAATATTAATATTGAGGTAATTAAATCAGATGACTAGGAATTCTAGGACAGGGAGATGGTTTGCATGTCATTGAATCTGCTCCCTAGTTAGCAGAGAAACCCTTTCCTAAACGTGTGGAGCTGCCAGGGAGTTACGGGAGGGTTTAAAGTACCCCTTTCACAACCTTGCTTTTCATCCCCCATTTACTGAAAGATTATTTAGTTGTCACTGCATGGTGCTGGGTGTGGACTTGAATGACCAAAATCTGATTTGACGTGCAATTATTAAATTCCTGCCAGCACAGCGCAGGAATCTCAAAGGTCTTTTCCAACCTAGTTAATTCTGTGATTCTGGAAGAGCAATGTAACAAATAGAGTTTGTTGCAGTTGGATGTACCTGAACCAAACCCTCACTGCCACACATCAAAGTATCCCTATACCCAACACGCTGAATTCTTTGCCCGGGTAAATTGTTGGCACTTTCCCTTATTTATACTCTCAGTGTTTAAAATATGTGCCTTGGGATGTGACAGTTCCAGATTCTGGTGGCCTCCTTTAGGAGCATGAATACCAAAGCGGGAAGTGTTGCTGTTAACAGAATCCTGGTGAATTTTGCATTGTTACCAAATTGTGTTTTTCCATTTTCTGGCCATGGGGATGTAAGGACTGCCTCAGAGCAGCCTTCTGTCTGGCTCTTGGGTCTCCCACTCTGTCTTTCCCTCAAATACTCCTCGGCTGGATAAAATCCCTTCCACCTGCCCTGTTGGGCTTGTTGCTCCAGCTCATATGAACAAGTAGAAAAGTAGGTTGAACCTCTGGGGTTTTGCTTTCTGTGGGGTTCTCATCCCTTTTCCAGGGATCTAATAAGTGTGTATCTTATAATAAGAGGACTTCAGACTTTAAGATGTTCTCCAGTGTACAGATGTTCTTTAAGATGTTCTCACAGCTGCCTGTGCGTTGTAAGCCTCCAAAAAGAAAAAAAAACAAACCCAGAAAGAAAAAGGAAAATATCAGAATTTAACATGACATCCTCACCCATTCTAAAACAGCAGAGGATAATCTGGCTTCAAGAATGTTATGAATTCCTTGCTAGACTGAGACCAGGCACAGTCACATAAAAATGGATAAAGCCAATGCACAAATATGCCTTTGGCAGCAATGTAAGTGTCTGATAAAGTTTGACATAACCCCAAAATATCTACTCGCTTCAAGAGTCTGGATGTCAAAAGAAAAAGAGATCATCTACGTAAATATTGATGTTCTCTTACAACATGTTAGAGTGACGGATGTGGAGAGAGGGTGAATTGTCACTGAATTTCCCTAAGAGCAAGATATTTCTGTGTCTCTAATAGTTCAGAAAATAGTTTTATTTCAGCCCTGGAATGAACCACCACACGTTGATCGCGTTCTCAGTGATGTTAAGAGCACAGGAAGCTCAAGTAGGGAAGCTCATTTGGTGGTAGCCCATTCCTGAGAACGGGAATTGTTCAAAATTGTTACACCCTTAGCAATGCCTCACAAAGGAAGATGAGAAGGAGTGGAAATCCTTTAACCAAGGGGCCCACAGGGGTCGGAACTGGCAGTAATGACATGAGCCAGGGACTGTCCTGTTTGCACAGGTTGTTCCAGAGCAGAAGAGATGGATTGTATCGGTCTCATAAACACTTTTAGATGCAACTTTTGTTTGGTTGGGTTTTTTTAAAAAATTTGGTGACAGTGTTTCACTTCATGTGTTTTCAATTTCTCCATCTCCTTTGTCCTTGACTGACTTTTCTGCTCATTTTTCCTCTAAGCTCATAACATCCCAGCATAAATTTATTAACAGATCCTGAAATATATATGTGTCTAGTCTATGTGTCAAGAAGACTCACATACATTAGGATTTTCTTGCTCAAGCCTTTGGTAGATGACCTAATTTTCCCTTTTAATCAGATTACAAGAGGAGATTTAAATAACTGTTTCACACTTTAGAAGGGTGAAGAGGCACAGAGATTCCAGACAAAATCCTCAGCTGGTAGGAGCTGGCATTGGGAAGTTGAGAACTGAGGCAGAGTTGTGTGATTTGAAGCAGCACAGATCTCTGCTCTGGACTCCCAACAGAGAAGTAAAACTAGGAGGCAGACGTTGCCAAGAGGTGTGTGTTGTCTGGGGAGATAAGGAATGCTAAACCAGGAAATCGCGGAAGGCCTGGAGCTGAAGAGAATCCAGAGGGGAGCTCACATGGAGGGAACTGGTGGGCACAGCTGGGAAATTGGACTCGACCATGAAGTCCAAACCCACACTGACACAGCAGTGAACTTGTAACCAAGGAATTTAGAGCTGGCCAGGGGCAGAGGGAGCACCTGGTTCAGTCCCTCTGACAAGATGGGTGCTCAGGAACCATCTCACGTACAAAACAACAGAGGAATGGTTGGGATGTGCCGGGAGCTGCTGCCTGTGCTAAGGGCCGTGACGGTGAGGGAGCTCCCGCGGCTCCTCCCAGGAGTGCCTGTGCTGGGAAGGAGCTGATTTGGTGGGAGGGCCCCTGTCGTACAGAGTTAATTGAATGAGCTGTTCATCTCCTAAGTGCTCATCTGAGCCGAGCTCAGCGGCTCTCCAGAGATGCACCCATCACTAACTATGAAAATCCTCACGCAGCAGAGCGCGCAGAACCTCAGATTACCTCTTCCTCTTTTATTGCACAAGGCTATTTTTAATCCAGTGCCTGGCTGGGCATTAATCATCTTTGACAAATTACTGTGTGATGTCTTCATGTTGTGTAAATTCCCATGCATATTTTACCCTATTGCAGTCTCGTAAGAGCAGTAAGTGACACCTTATTTCCCTTACTTTATGGGCAGGCTGCAGTAGCGATGAGGTATCAGAGGAAATTCATGCCCAAATTCATCTGTGAATTTAAACCAGTGAACAGCTGTGTTGCCAATGCAGCTTTGCAGGGCTATATCAGCCGTCAGCACTGCCCCGATACCCATGGATCCCATACCATCAATCATCGATTTTGCTAATTACATGGCAGTACGAGTACAAATGTGTGATGGGAATTGACAGAGGAAGTTGAATGGATGGATCACTGAGTCAGGAATGAGTACATGTGGAATTCCACCTACATACAAGGAGGTGCAAGAGTCGCAGCAGTTTTTCTGCACCTTTTTTCTTACACTTGAGTGCTACGTTCCTAGACATGTCTCTCTCTTAGATCCAGGACTTTAAGAGCAGCAATTCTATGTGACCCAAGAAATGCGTGCTGGTAAAGCTCTTGGGTGCTTTTAGTACTGGATCAGGGATCTCCTCTTCTTATGTCAAGTTCTTGGGGGCAGACTGGGAGTGACTCATGTTCTTCACAATGCACCAAAGGTTGCCCTTGTGGAGGTCAGCGAGTGCCTGGTGAGCAGAACAAGCAGGGTTTGCTCTTTGTGCAGTTGAGAGAGCAGAGCAGGGCAGTGGCAGCGTGTCCCTGGCCTGTGGGGGAGAGGAGGACACGCCGTGAGGCACGCTGTGCCCCGGCCGGTCCCGCTGTCAACCAGCTTGGAACCTCCTGGGCCCCAGGGACACACAGCTGCTTTCCAGCCCAGCCCCAGCTGTGGCAGCACGGCCTGGCAGGAGCTGGGGCTGGAGCCCATGAGCTGCCGTGCTGCCTGGGGAGGCTGTGTGTGCCCCAGAGCCCCAGGACTGTGCGAGGGGTCCCTCTGACCCTGGCTGCCTGCACAGCACCATCTGTTCTCCCTGGTGGATAATGCGTTATCCTTGTGGAGCGTTTCCAAGTGGGGATGGGTTGGAAGGACTCAAGCCTGTGTTGTCTTTCTGTGAGGTTCTTTGGGTCTGAGAAGGTACCACCTTAAGGTGCAGCAGTTCAGAATCACAAGCAAGAAGGAATTGATCAATGCCAGGATCAGTGTTGTTTGCTCTGCCCTGGGAGGAGCAGAATGGGATGTTCCGTGGATATTTGAGAGAGGCAATCTGCTGTGAGTACGAGTGAGAATGTGGCGCAGGCTCTGGCACTGGTAAACACAAGCAGATCTCTGTGGATAATACGAGTTTTTTTCTGTTTGATTTTTTAGAATCAACCTTGTCCTATGTTAGGCAGCTGGAGGCCAGAGTAAGACAGCTGGAGGAGGAAAATCGCATGCTGCCCCAGGTGGGTGACAGCCCCGCGGGAGCGCCCGGGCTGCAGAGGGACCGGCAGCCCTTGTCCTTCCTGCGTTTGAACACTCAGATAACCAAAGGCTCTCACATCTGTTTGCTCATCTTGCTGTGTTTGAGTAGGGGATTGATTTAAGGCTGTGACAATGCTTTCATTAATTTTTTTCCTTTGCAGGCGTTGATACCTTGCTAAGAAAAATTCCCTGGAAGCCGCTACTTCTAATTAATTAATTAATTTACGGGTTGAGAATCACAGTGAACTGACCCTTTGCATTCTGGTTTTGTTCCAAGAGCTTCTTGTTAAAATATCAACTACTTTTTATAGTTAACCAAAATATTTTGCTCTAAAAATGCAAACATTATAAGTAATAATTGGGTTATATTAATTTTAATACTTTAAGGAATATATTAGATACATTAATGAAAGACTGAAATTCAGTTAAATGAATAAGCAAATATGATGTTAAAGGTTTTCCTAACACGTTTCTAAGAATGCAAAATTTAAAAGTTCAATACAAATGAATCAAAGACACTTGTAACTTTTCATGTATGTACATACTTACTAGAACGTATTTCTATTATATTTCATTAAGTAATCCTTAGAAAAATTCATCAGGTCTTGAAATGAAGTTGTCCAATGGAAAAGAAGTTGGATTTTGTTTAAATCGAACACTAGTCATTGGTCTGAAGAAGAAAAGTGTTTTTTGTTGGACTTAGTACCATTATTTGACTGTAAAATCCAAGGTAACAGTGATGTAGTAAGAAGTAAAATCCACTGGCTCAGATTTATTGCCCTTTTGTTAAGGCAGATTCTAAGCAAAATGTGGTGGATTTCCCTCTCACCTTTAATATGACAGTTGGAAGGGCCTCTGCAGCTCTTTGCTTGGTGATCTTGGTCACTTTGCTTCTCTCTACTCTAATTTTTGGATCTGGAAAAGATGGACAAGAAATGTCTGCTCATTAACATGGAAACAGTTTTCAGTAGGAAAGACAAAGGTTGATCCCCAGTGATAACAAATATTATTTTCTTTTCAAGAACATTTTTCATGGCAAATGTTAACAAACCCACCCAAAAATACTGTGTGGTTTGTCTTGGGTCTGGAACAACGCTGGGAGATAAATGGTGCAGAACATTCTTCATGGGCCAAATCTTTAGAAGTGTCTGTTTTATGTTTGATTTGTCTGGGTTTGCGGCACTGAGGCAGAGCCCACAAAAAGCATTCCCAAATCTTACCAAATTTGGCCTGGAACACCCACACTGTGGGCACTGAGTTTGGTGAAAATACCTTGGCTGGGGTGCCAAACCAGAGAGCAGTGCCTGTGGAAACAGCCCAGCACCTAAGCCTGTAGCTGTTGCAAAAGTCACTGAAACAAAATATGCTGAGGGTGCGGTTTTGAAGGGGAAGAGTGAGGTGAGCAAGCCTGGAAACTGCTTTTTTTTTTTTCAAATAGCCAGGTCAGAGTTTGTCTTATGTGTGGCTTTGTTGGCACAAGGACCTGTGGCAGAGTTCTGAAAAATCTCCTCATATCTCTGGATACTTTATTCTAAGACTTAATGAGTGGCAAGAGTTCACATTTCCTGGCATATTTTACTCTTTCTCCTGGTTGAAGTCATGGCTTTGGGGAGAGGAAGGAAGTGTGGATGCTGAGCTTGTTCTAACTTTGCATTCATCACCTCGGTGTTACATTGCCTGAGTTTGTTTTGGGGGTTTGTTATTCCTGTGGGTCCCACCTTGAACGTGCTCACCTCAGTGGTGATCAGGCCCTGTCACAAAGACAAGGATGCAGGATGGAAATGCATAAACTCCTGGCACTGGTTTGATTCCATTTAATGGGAGGAGTGGGAGTTTGTTGGGCATGAAGCCAAGCCAAGTGCTTTTGACAAATACACTGAAAATCTACAATGAGCTCCACAACTGTTGAAGGTTTTTGGCACGGCCCTTACTCAGTTACGGTGTCCTGCCTTAATTTCAGCAGTGCCTCAGTGAGAAATGCCTTTTGTTTTTTGGATAGCCTCTCCCTGATGGGGTGCTGGAGCACTGACAGGGTTTGGGAATTGCAGGATCGCACTTAGGAGAGAGGTGACGACTCACACTCGTAAGTGTGACACCTCTACTGTCTTTACTGAAGAGCCCTGGCCTTGTCTCAGGCATTTTCTCTCCTCCTGCCACGCTTTTCTTCTTTTTCCTCTGCTTTCAATATCCTTTCTTCTCCCCCTTTTCTGCTTATGTGTCACTCATGGAAATGCACTGACACATTTGTCGACACTTCTCCAGACAAATCATTCTGTTCCTCTGTCACTTAGATGTGGTCCTTTTCCAATTTCTTTTGCTTTGCTTGTCTCCCTCCATATGTATTAGTTTTCTTTTCAAAACCCCACAGATCTCTAATGTATAGGTTTTATTAATATTTAGTGGCAAGAACATTTCCAAAGAAAATGGTTTTAAGTGCTGCCATCACTGTTCAAATGGAACCTGAGTTTGAGCTCACTCTGCTGTACCGAAGGGTTGCTTGGTCAGGGAAATTGCAGTACCACCACTGAGTCAATATTTTAGTTTGATCAGGTAATAGAAAAGGTATAAAAATGGGAATATTCACTTAAGCCTGATAATGTCTTTTGCTGTGCTACACAGTGATTGTGGAGGTGGTTCAGAGCATAGGAGGGGGTTTCAGAGTCACAAGAAGCTGTAGGTTGCAGGTTTGCTGTGTTTGTGAGGGCTGTTCTTTTGTTGTTGTTGTTGTTTTCTGTTTTCCTTCTCTCCAATAACAAGATATGATCCAGACCCTTTCAGTTTCTGGCCACAAGCAGGACTTTTGAGCGAGAAAGCAGATACTTTCCAAGATTTATGGCGTGCAGCTGGGTCTTCTGTTGGGAATGCCAGACTGTGCCGGCCGCGGCCGGGCCGAGGGGTGAGCAGCTTGCACTGGTGCTCCTCAAACACTCCTGTGGGCAAGGCTGTGTGACAGCAGGGCCTGGGGGCTGCAGGGCTTGAGCAAGAATGTTTCTGGTTTGCTGGATGAGTTCTGGCCAGAGTAGTTCCCCATGGGGCTGAGGCAGGAGCAGCACATGGGCTCTGGCAGTGCCTTCTGCTGACTCCAAGTTCACATGGAGCTGCAGCACCACTGGGGGTCGGGTTGTGCAGCTGATGCTGAAGAGGGAAAACGCAGCATCAGCAGTGCTCTAACCACATACAGCGTGTTGACCCTGGCTGGGGGCCAGGTGCCCACCGAAGCTGCTCCATCACTCCCTTCCTCAGCTGGGCAGGGGGAGAAAATACAGCAGAAGGCTCATGGGCTGAGATAAGGACAGGGACAGATCACTCACCAGTTACTGTCGTGGGCAGAACAGACTCGGCCTGGAGAAATTAGTTTAATTCATTACCACTCTAATCAGAGTAGGATAATGAGAAATAGAAACTAAATCTGAAAAACACCTTCTCCTCACCCCTTCCGTCTTCCCGGGCTCAGCTTTACTCCTGATTTCCTCTGTCTCCTTCCCATCAGCAGCGCAGGGTGGACAGAGCTTTCGTTCCTCCTTCTTAAATGTGTAACTCATCTGCACTGAGCTGGAGGGCTGAAATTGGGAAGCCATCCCTAAAGCCTCCCCATTACTAAAACCCTGAATCTTCCCCTGCCGCTCAAATCTTGTCACTCCAGTCCACTACACCAGGACATAACACCTATGCTCTTGTAATGAAGATACTCAGCAATAGTTACTAAAATATGTAGGGATCGAAGATTGGATGCGGATCCAGTTGCAGGTCTCTGGGCTGTGACAGACCTGTTATGTCAGTGAGTAGCTTCAGAGGCCTGGAGTGTCCTCCCAGACTTGCTGTGGTGCATGACTGCTCCCCGTGCCTTATGCTGGGGGAAGCCAGACCAGGATCTGGCATCCACATGTCAGTTAGCTGGAGATATCCCTGAGTTTTTGTTGGGGTGGTATTTCAGGGCTGATAAGCTCAGCTGAATTGCTCTTGGAATGCAGACATCTGTCATATAATGACAGTGAATGCATTTGCAAAAAACAAACTTGGCAAGTCACCCAACTTAAATTGCTTCAGTTCTTATTTGTTTCACGGGAGGAAGAGATTTTTCCTCTTCCAGCTCTTTGTCCTTGTAATTCAGCTTTCCCTTTCAGTGAAGGGGAAGGGAAGCATTGCCAGGATGCTGCAGACAAGGTGCCAGTGGGGCCGGAGGTGGGATACAGGGAGTGAGTGCCCGGCTCCCACAGCACAGGACCAGGAGGCAGCTCTGGTGCCAGGCTAGACCAGAGCCTTCTGCTCCTTCTCACCTGGGCTCTGCTTTCCTCATTCTTTCCTTTCCAAGGCTTTTGGTTCTTTTCCATCTCTTTTTGCTGTATTTCTTTCAGTTGCACTGTTGCTTCAGGCCCTTTTTTGGGGGTTTGTATCCTTGTTATCCCATTCCAGTCCTGGTATGTTTAACTGGAAAATGGCAGGCGTGACTTTTAGGCACACGTTAGTTTGTTTTTAAGCTCTTCCAACACTCCATTTCCTTCTTTCTTCCCCCTTCCATCAGATTATCACATTTTATTTAAACCTATTTCCGAATCTTTCAAAAACGTTTCGCTGAGATCTGTGTTTTTTATTTTCCGTCTTCATGACGTGGTTTTAATTATAAATCTAATTAGAAGATGGGAATTGTTTGGTTAGTGTTTTTTTTCAAAAATCTGTGTCGCTCACAGTCCCATAGTGTTTGTCTCCTCCCTTCCTTAGCATGTAGAATAGGGAATCCTTCAACCAAAATGTAATTAAAAGCCATTGAACAAACTCATGTTTCCTAATCGTGTCATCAAATATTTGCTGAAAGAAAGTGAATCAAGAGCATCCACCCACCCAGTTCTTTCACGTGCTCTCATCCCCAGTGTAAATTAATAGGCCATTGATGAAGGGCTCCAGTTCCCAGCAGCTGAGGTTCTGAGCAGAATCTTTGTCTTGGGATGTCCATTGTGCTTGACAGGGGAAGGCTGGAAGACAAGAGCTCATGAGCTTCATGTTACCAAGATATAAATTCAAGAACTTGGTGCACAGAGAGTTGCAGTTCTGAGAGTGCAGATAGTCTTTTTTCCCCGTCATAACTCTAAAAGTCTGGAGTTACTTTGTCCTCAGGATTTTCTAGTAGGCTCTGCAGAATCTCCTGGATTTTACATGTGTGGCCTCCAAGGTTTGGAGCTGCCACAGCCCAGAACCTTTCTCTTGCCTGTTCATTATCAAAAGAGGTTTCTGAAGGGCCTGCTGGAAATGGCTGTTTCTGAGGGGGTGTAGCCAGCAACGGTTTTGGCCACTCAGAAATCTGAGTATGCCTCCAACCCGCTGTGAGGGTGTGTGGATTTTGGCAGCAATATCCTGGAGAGGTTTCTGCTGAGGTCTTTGAGGACAGGTGAAAAACTGCAGCGTTTGAAGATTGTGTATTTTAATTGACAGGAATGTTCCCTAAAAAAATGTCTCTGTTTTCTTTAGTGTGTTATTAATCCAGCAGAGCAATATGCTGCAGTTACTGCTTTCTGGTTTTCCTTTCTCCTGCCTGTTTGAAACAAGCTGACAAACACAGTCTGTGTTTGCTTTGAGCAGTACAGGGAAATTGAGGGCTGGGGAAATGAGGAAAAAAAGCTTTGAAAATCAGGTAGTGATTGAACTGGCATGGCAGCTACCCAGCAGGAAGGATCTACTTCCCAGCAAACCAGTTGCCTCTGGGATAAGAGGCTGCTGCAGAATGAAGTAGGTCTTGGATGGTGGGTGAACAGAGCAGTGCCCAGTGGTCAGGAAAATCCTGCTGTCTTGGAAGCTTTGATGAGGTGACTGTGGGTGTCCTTGGGGCAGCCATGGACTGCTTTTCCCTTCCTGGCTCTCCCTGCGTGCCAGGCACCTCCGGAGGGGCTGGCACGTGGACTCCCACGGACTGAGCTGGACACTGGGCTGGGCACTACAGTGGTTTTCATTCATGGCTGTCCTTACCAACAATACAAATGGAAAAAATGAAGCTTTCTACTGACTTAAGTAGAAAAGCTCATGATTAATTTTCTCCATCACAGAATACCCCGTTCTACACAGGGGTCTTTATTCTGACCCTGACCAGGGTACAGTGCAGGGTTTGCCTCTGGCGCTGTGGGAAAATGGCCTGAGTAGTAACATTTTGTAGTTAGTGTGAGTGAAATGCTGAATTTCCATTCATCTGGGCTTTTTGTTAGGTGATATTACAGCGCTGAGTCAGATTTCCTGTTCTCTCTATTCACTAGAGTCACGTTTTGGCATTAGATATTTTGTAGATTTACTTCTAACAGCAAATGGATCTGCACATTCAGGGATTCTTATCCTTGTGGGAAGCCGTACACAGGATGTGGTGTGGGTTTTACCTGCTCTCTGCAGTGGGATGACCTGCACAGAGATCCCTTTAGACTCAGAAGAGGCCACGTGCACACTGCTGTACTTGGGCACTAGTACTGGCCAGGGCCAGTAGGGGAGGCTGATTGTGTGGGATGAGCAAAAAAGTAAATTATTTCTCAGGTGCTGGTGTTATACAGTGCTGTTAGTTCACAGTTACTCAAGATGTTTAAAATTTATGGAGATTTCAGCACTACGAAGCTATGATCTCATCCCTCCTGTCTGATTTGGATCCACTTCCACAGTTTGTTACTGGATAAGAAATGAAAAGATCTGTCACACGGGATACTGCTTCCAGTGGCTGGATGCAGGCGCTGTGTGGAGCTAGGGAAGAGGAGGAGGGGAGCAGATTTCTGTTCCCATCCTCGAGGTCCTGCTCAGGGTCCAGTTGTACTCTGGGATGGGCAGTGACAGGGGGCTCAGTGCAAGGAAGATTAGGCCAGATTTTGGTGGAGGGTGAAAGATGTCTGTGCTCCCCCTGGGAAGCAGCAGCTGTGCCAGAGGCTCTGCAGACCTCAATTCCTCATTTCCCAAGGCCCCGTGTGTTCAGACACCACCGCTTTGGCAAAGTGCCTTTTCCTCCTGCTCTGCTTCACTGCCTCAGGAACTCCTAACAGTAGTGCTGGAGTGTCTCCAGCTCACAGGGCCCATGCTCAGGCTGGGCATCCCCATCATCCCCTGGAATAAGCTTCCTCCAAGGGAGGCAGAAGCTTTACTGTGTCAGTGGAGTGGCCTCACCTGACATGAGAAGTCCCTGAGCTGAGGATGGGCCTTTAGGGCTGCAAAATCTGCCTTACTTTTTAAAGAAAAGCTTATGTCTCTTATCAAGGGCAGAGGGAGGGAGGAGAAGGATGTCCACAGGGGAAATAGTAATTTTCAGTCTCCTACCAACATGTGTTGAAGCAGTGTGTTCACAAGTTTCTCGTTCTCATGAAAGTAGACAAAAATGTGCTACATATGGCAGGGAAGAGGCTGTGGAACACAACTGTCTGGAGGAGGGCTTGAGCTTTGAGACCAGCACCACTTGCAGGAGGTTTGGATTTTATTGTGTTCAGGAGGCTTTACATGTGTAGTCTGTACTCATTTTCTCAGTATTTTAATGGCAATATTTCTATTTTCTATTCAAAACTGACCAAAATCTTTGCTGCCTCTGGAGTTAGTAAAGAAACAGAATACTTTTACTGATAAAAGCCCCAAAGTTGACAGACTGAGTTTATTCTAATCCAGAATTGCTCCAATCTCCTTTATTACCCCTTTTCCTTCCTCTTTCATTTCCTTTCCCAAAGTACAGCATTAAGTCTGGCCAGTCACTAACAGGTCTATAAATCCTTCCCAAAGCAAAATACGCCCTAAACCCCCTCCATACATCGCAGCAAATTGGTAATGGCCATTGCTGGGGAGGACTGCAGGATGCTGCCCTGCACAGCCCCGAGTGTGTGCTGCTGTTGCCAGCCTGGTTATGAGATCCATTAGTGCCCACTCTTGTGGGATTACATGGATCCAGTGCTTGGCAGGAGGACAAGTTTGTGTGTGAAATTAGGTTTCAGATTCAGGCTTAAAGTGCCTTTGCCATGGGTTTAGCATATGCAGCATTCTGGGGTTTTAAAAACATATTTATTTTTTTTTTAGGATATTTTTTGAATATGTGAGCTCCAGTCCTGCAGATGACCGTGGGGGTCGAGTTGATGTGTTGGGTGGCTGGGAGGGTTCTCTCTGCCCCTTGGCACTGCTCTGAGCCTGCACCACTGGTTACAATGGCCTTAGTGTATCCCAAGAGCATTAGGAACTTGCCTTGGACTGGGTTACTTTCCAGTGAATTTTCAGGCAGACTGGATCTGTGAAGTTCAGCCTCGTGTCTTCCCTCTGTGCCCTTTTTCTCCCACCCCCACCTTCATCTTTCCTATTGTTTAGATTAGAGACACCCCCAAAAACTGCACTGTGCTATGTGCTTGCTCAGCAGGGCAAATGAGAGCACATGGGGCACTGATCGTCATCAGAGGCTCTTTCCACTGTCATTATTTTTCCTTCAGAAACGCATTTCCCACACGTTCCAGCAGGAATTACTGCTACATTATTTTTTAATGTTTCCTACGGTGTTCGTTAGTCTTTAAGGAAGGAACTTTCCGTCTCTTGGTCTTTGAAACGTTTCGCTCCTTTGTATTTCTCAATTTTTTTCCACAAAGTTCTGCGTTAAGGAATGAAAAGGAAGAGCAGGGCAGGTTGGGAGCAGCTCGGGAGCGGGGCTGAGGCGGTCCCTGCGGCTGCAGCGCTCACATTGCTGCCCACGGATGCAGCAGGGGTATTTTTAGCACTCCTCCGGAGCCGCCTGCTTGCTCAGGTTACCTCACTCCAGGAGATGCTTTACATCCTGCAAAGTTTGAGGTGACCGAGCTGGAAGAGTTTTTTAGGTAGCGTGCATTTTTTTGGCAGTGTCCTGAAGAGCCCTTCCAGGTGTCCACTGGGAGGACAAAGCCCCCGAGATTGTCACTGCTGGGGACAAGTTGACATCTCTCAGGCCAAGGGGGCCATGCCCTTGCCCTGGAGGAGCTGGAGGCAGGGAAGGAGTGAGCTGGCAGCCTGGAGCTCCTGGCTCCTTCCCTGGTCGGCTGTGGCTCAGCTCATATTGCAAACCTCTCAGCAACGTTCAAAATTGTGAGTTCTGTTGAAGGAACAACCTCCAGAACTACTGAGATAAAATTAGACCTTCTCAAAACCTTCCAGTGAGGTTGAAATTATCTCTCTAAACTTTGTAGCACTTCTGTGAGGTGATGTACACACATAAGAAATTTTGTTACTATGTTCTGATTTTTCCAGGGAGACGCCCTTGAGGGCCAGAGCGTTTGGGTGACGCTCTGCAGTGCCACCCACGCTGCCTCATGTGGACCTTGGTTACTGTGGCAGAGAAAGAGGGGGGCTTGGGAGTAACACACGCCTTCAGTGCTTCTCAGCCTTCTGCAAAAGAGCAATAAATAACTGACATCTGTTTTAATTAGTGACCAAGCCTTTTGTGTATTAAATAGTGTTTAATTTTTTGCGAAGGATGCCATTAGGATGCCAGGAGGGGCGGAGGGGAGTCACTGCTCTGCAAACGAGCCAGCCAACGTCAGTGGACATGGCTCAGCCTCTCAGCAGTCTGACTCAGTGGTAAATGCTCTGAAGGTAACGCTGCTCCTCTGGTACAGTCCATGCAAAACGTCCTGTCTGTCCCTCAACACGTGTGTATTGTCCTGGCAACATCCCCGTGGGCACCACCGGGATGTTACTGTCATGAGTGCGGTTGTTTTTGTTTGTCACTCATTGCATCTGTGGACTGTGTGTTTCCTGGGCAGGGTCCAGCCCTCACAGCCGTGTTGATTCCAGCTGTAGCTGCTCTCCACATGACTTACACTCGTAGTTTTTCTTTGAAGCTGGAAGTGGTGTTTTGCTGAATAAGGAAGTCTTTCATTGAGGATGCATGTTTGTGCTCCAGTGGAATACAAGGGATTCCTGTAACCCGTGCAAAGAGAAAGACTTTAATGCGGAGATAAAGCCAAGGCACACAGTATATTTGTGTTAAAAATAGCAAAGACCACAATCCCAAGGTCACTGTTGTTACTCCTTGGGAACAGATGTGCTTTACCCTGAAGTCAGGGCTGGATTGCAAAGGCCTGTGTGGCATTGATACACAGCAACTGACACCAGTAATCAGAGGGGTAAAGTTTCAAGTTCTCACTTCTGTCAGCAGTAAAACTGCTGCAATTAAAGAAACTTAGAAAGTGTTACAAGATTCCAAGGTTTATGGGTGACGTGAGACAACAAGTGGCTGAGTTCACTGTCCCACTGCAGCCCAGGTGCCAGTGATGTCTGTGTTCCTCTGGAGGAGAATAAAACTGAGGGAAAGCTGAGCAGCGAGCGAGGACTCTGTATTCCTCTCTCCCAGTGCTGGCTCAGATGTGGTTGTTGGGAGCTTTGTGCACCTCTTCTTTCCTGTGCTTCACTCATTCCTAATCTGCTTTAGGTTAAGTGGCTGTTATTCCCCACCTCTATAGGTGTTGCAGGGACATACTTGGAGGGGGAGGGGTGCACTCCTTCTGGAAGGGACTTTTCTAGACATTTGCTCTGGTTTTGAGCTCAGCAGTGCTGTTGACTTGCCTGGACATCCGAGTTCCTGCATAGGGCGATTATCTCCCTCAGGCCGGGTGACTGGCTTCTCATCCGTGGTGCCTGAGGAAATGGGTTTATGCAAGTGAACCGAGCACAAATTACAGCAATCAGATCCCTTCCTGTAACACAACCCCGGGCACAGCAGCGCTTCCCCGCAGCCACCTTGCCTGTTTTCCTGGCATGCGGAGGGGAGAGGCAGCAGAGAGTGCCCCAACTCCTTTCCTCGTGCCCTCAGTGGCAGGTCCCCTCTGCAGTGGCCACCCCAGCCACGTCCCTGCCAGCAGCACTCAGCCCAGGAGTGCACTGATCTCACCCTGGTCCAATGTTCCCAGCTCCCGAGAAGTGCCTGGTTCGGAGTGCTCCAGGTCCTCTCTGCACCTTCTGTGTATTTCACCTGCTGCTGCCTAGAAAATAAAACTATGCCGGGTAATTTTGTTCAAGACATCATGTGTCATTATGGAAAAAAGCCTTTTGTAGTTCTCTTAAAATACCCCTTGGCAAAGGCTCTTCCCTGAATGGAGCATTTAACGAGGTGCTTTTGACAACCTGTAATAACAGCTGGTCTGTGTAAGTGAAATATTGGAGCAACAG
The DNA here is from genome assembly GCA_013399875.1 of Gymnorhina tibicen. Lineage (NCBI taxonomy): Eukaryota > Metazoa > Chordata > Aves > Passeriformes > Artamidae > Gymnorhina > Gymnorhina tibicen. The sequence goes on from VXAZ01001688.1 coordinate 236,775, forward strand.
CTGATGCTTTGCGTGCTGGAATGGATTGATAAGAAATACACAGGGTTTAGTTCAATATGATGTGAAAGCTGAGCTTTAAGTTCATTAGGAGGTACTGCAGCAATTGATATAAATGAAGTGTTGTATCCAAATGGAAAGTGAGCTGGCAGCTCACAGACTGCCCGACTTCCCCATCCCCAGCCAGGGAGCAGACCCTGCTGTTTCCCAGGGTGAGGCATATGGGTTTGTTCCCACCTTTCTGGGAATGCACAGCTGCCCCTTGCATCACTCTGCAGAATCAGGTGCAGGAGGAAGAACCAGCCAGCACCAGGAACCTGCTTTTCAGTACAAATTTGGCAACTTGGAATTCCTGCAACAAAGAAATAGTCTCTGTTATAAAACCTCATTGTTAGTGCAGCCCACTTGTGAACAGCAAGAAATCTAAAGAGGAGGAATGTGTTTTAAAGGAACATTTCCATTAGAAAACAGAGGAGGTAGTTGTTAAAACAGTGATGTTGTTTTCCTGACTTTGAAAAAAATTTAAAAAAAAAAGGAAAAAATTCCCTGGAACCTCCTGGTGGTGGAGGAAGTGGGGAACAAGCGCAGAGCTTTGCCATGCAGTCGGCTGGATAAGGCTCTTCCATGACCTGCTCCGTCAGACAGGATGGCTGGAAGAAGAAGTCGCCATGTGGGTGTCCCCATTCCAGTTGTATCTGACCAAACTGCTCACGGTGCTCCACACGGATTGACTTTGCACTGAGACAGCTGGAAAAAATGTGCAGTGTAAGTTTAAGGTGTTTAATTTTATATTCCATATTGAGCCGGGAAACACCTGAAGATGCAAAGTAATCTTTGTTTAAATGCTGACAGCATGCCCTTGAAGATTTTATATGGAAATTAAGTCAATTACTGTTTCTGTAATGCAATTACTGTTTCATTAGGAGCACTGTAGTGTTAACATGTCGGTTAGTATTGATCAGAAAAATCTATGTGTATAATATATCTGGGATAAAGTACTGCGTGACTCAGCTGACCTGAATTTATCCTTCATAAGAATAAAACTTGGCAAGTGTGATGAAGCCTGGCAGCCTCAGTTTCCCCACCTGAACAATGGCCCCTATGTATTTTTCTGGCTATGATATTCCTTTGTAATTTATGGATAAAGCCCAGTTTTTAACTCATACATATTTAAAAGTAATCCATAAAAATTCTTGTGATGTAAGTAATGCCACTTCTAAAATGCTCAGTTTGACATTACCACTTCATTTATGTAAATCTCAAATACATACTTGTATCCCACCTTGTCCCTTTGTTCCCCAGCCATTCAAAGCTCTGCTGCTGGCATTGAAATGCTCCGTTCCTCTGACTTTTATAATCTGTGCCTGATTTGACTATTGATACATTATTATACTTTTAAAATAGTTGGTTATTTCCTTTCTGGTTTTGTCTTCTCTTACACCCACCCAGCCCATGTTAAAAGCACAGTGGATTTGTGATGAACTAATTATAATGTTTCTTTTCTTTTGCATTCTCCTTGCAGTTCCTGCCAGGCTGTAACTCAGTGTTTAGCTGCAGCCTGATGCACTGTGGGTGTTTCACAGGAAACATTTGCCATGGCATCGTTTTGCCTGTGAAAACAGGGAAACGACGACAAGTTTCACTTTGAGCTCCATAATTTTGATGCATGGTGTTGATTGGTACCAAAATGCAATCTGGTACCAAAATATTGCAAAATGCAAATATGGATGTGTAATTCATGCCGTAGGGATTTTGTGGTGTTATACGATCACGCTGGTATGTTATTGAGATAACGGAGGTGGGAATTCTCTCCTCAGGACGTGCATATGGAATTGGTGCCTCCTCATCAACAATGTGTTTGGGAATGTTTTTGCTTTGTATTTATAAGCTTGTAGTGTCTTAGGAGAACGTGGCCACGTGTGGCAGCAGGTTTAGAGGTAGTTCATCGTGTATCAGTGAGCATGAGGGTAATTCCAAAGCACAGGCATGTCTGGATTAGGTCTGGAGAGGTGTTACTTATATTTTCCTCAGGTTACTGGGAAGTTTTGTTTGCAATTCACTTGGGAAGGGAGCCCGAGGGAAGGTGGGATTCACCAGCTGGGATTAGGGTGTAGCTGGGCAGGAAGGCTCAGGGATCTGAGATTTCCATGGGTATTTCCTGCTGCTCATGGAGTCCCACAGGGCTGGGATGCTGCTGCAGCCAGGAGATGAAATGGCTCTCACCTGCAGTTGGGTGCATGTTCCTGCCTGGATTCCAGGGACATTCCTGCATCCTGGCACTCTGGTGTGTTGGAAGTAAGCTAAAAAGGAATCTCCATGGCTGCATCATGAGCCTAACAGCTGTCCTTTAGCTGAGGTTTCTGCTGAAATTTTGAGTGATTTTGAGTGACATTTTGACCCCAACTTGTAATGTGTGCTTAGGACATGGGCTCTCTTGTATGGATAAGTTGTTGTCCCTTGTATGGATAATAGTTGTCCCTTCCTAACAATCTGGGGTCACTCATTCAGCTGGAAATAAAGGACTTTGGGAAGTGTCACCTCTGGGTTTATTACTGTGTCAGCATTAGCTGCTTGGTAAATATTGTCTTAATATTTATTGACAAGAAAAATTGATGAAAGTCATGGGTAGGTGCAATGTGCCTTCTCACAAAAGCTGTCCAAGAGACCTTCCTCTTTGAGAGTATTAAGTTAGGAAAATCAGGAAGAAGATGCTGGAAAGAATTGTCAGATCCAGCCTGGCTGTACTGCAGACACCCAGTTTGGGAGGTGTCACTGAACCCCCATTTTTCATGCTCTCACCGCTGCAGTGTTTCACTGCACAGCAAACGTACCTAAAGCACACATTTTTTTAATGATGGTGACTTGGGATTTCTGGCTGCAAGATTCTGGTCATATGGCAAGTTTGCAGACTTTGGGTCATGCCCACCCATTGGAATTAAAGACAGTTCCCTTTAGAGACTTGACTTTGGCCCTGTGCTTTAACACTTGTAGTCATGTTGCTTCCGGTCTGAAGTATTTCTGGTTTTCATGCTGACACTCAGGTTTTCTTCAAGAAAGGCTCAGAGAAACTGGGTTATTTTCCCATCTCTTGCACCGAATCACAGTAGGACCTTGGGTTTGTTCTGCCTTTGCTCATCAGCTCTAGGAACTACCTTGTCAGGATGTCAGCTTCCCAGGATCCAGCTCCTTTGTCTTTATTCAGTGCCAGCTAATGCAGCGTCTGTTCACTGCTGGACTTTAGGCACTGGTAAAATACAAATAATGAATGATGACAATGGAAAACAGCTTTTATTCTTGACAGTCATAGTGCTGTTGGCCTGGAGATTAATGGGTGATTTAGTAGCAGTTACAAAAAATAATCTGAAATTGCAATACAGTTGATAGGAATCACCATTCTTGTCTCTAGCAGTCCCTGAGAGGCCTGGGGACATGCCATAAGCTACTGTTGTTGTGCTCATATTCCATCAACCTTTCTATGAATCATTATAAAATACTTCGCTAAATGTTGGGGGATATCACTTCTCTGCCTTTTTAATTCTGACATTGTAACATGGGTGTTAAGTACAGTGTAGCACAGTGACTGCAGGCGCAATTCCTCTCACCTCAAGAAAGAACTAGTGGAATAAACACTCCTAATGCCTTGCATGGTTTTAAGAGAACAAGTAAATGCTTTGAAGTAGAGCAGAACTGCTCTGTGGTTTTTAAACTGGAGACATTTAGACACCTCTGGATGGATCCCTGTGCTTCTGAATCACGTTCTACAAGAGATGTAGTTGGGGAAATAGTTGGACAGTTTCTTTTGAGGTCTGCAAACACCCTCAATCTTGTGTGTGAAACATAAAATATCCCCGTGATGCACGTGCCAGTTCATGTGTCCCTGTTTTAATCATTTTTACCTGGCAGCATGTGCTTTCTGTGTTCAGAAGGAATGCTGTGTCCTGTGGGAGACAGTCTCTGCTCCTATTGTGTGTCCCTCCCCTGTGTCCTACCTGTGCTGCATGGTGTGTGTTCCGAGCTGTGGCATTCCAGATGCATGTCCATGGGATCGCCAGTGCTCCTTAACTGGGGATAACGAGCTCTTTTCCATCCCTCCCTCTAGGTTGTGTGGAGGAAACTTGGAGATGCTGCAGGGTCGTGCCCTGGAATTAGACAACACTTGTCAGGAAATCAGTATAAAGGACCTATGTAAGAGGCCCTGAGCACGTCCTCTCTCTGAAGAGCACGAGTTTGAACTGCCCAGGAGAGGGGAAGAACTGCCTGTGTCCGCCGCAATTCCCAGCTGACGACGGGGGGTCTGCACTGCGAGAGACTGCTGGAAAGGGGGGACGTTCTGCACAGGGGTCTGGCGGGGAGCCGTGTGGCAGTGTCCCCCAATCCCGCTGCTCCAATATCCCGGCTAATGAAGCGCTGCACCCTCACTGCAACACTCCACCCTTAGAAGCACTGAGGTATTGCCATCCTAACCAAAAGATATTTGGGATTCTGCAGGCGTTACGCAAAATAAGTTTTATTTTGGTTAGTCACAGTGAATCTCTGATAGGTCTGAATGAGTTTTCCATTGGATTTAAGAGAGGTTTTTCAGCAGACTGGAGAGACACTGATAAACTGTGCCTTTGGTCTCCGCGGGTTTGAGAAAGTCGCTTCTTAGTAACTCACACTTCAGTCTGTAAAGGATCCGTTAATGGTGCTTAGGCAATTTCCAGGTGATTTTTTTGCTTTGGTAGAATACCTGCCTTTGGAGGTGCTAAAAGACCATAAAGTCCTAACCAGCTGGTAGTGTAGCATAACTACAGTACTTGTAGTGATCCACAATTTCTTTCTAAATGAAAGTCGAGATAGCTTTCTTTGCAATTCACTTTGATGCACATCTTCTGAAGAGGTGTAAGGTGTTTAATGAACGGCCCTTTAATGAACAGAATACTTAGGCATCACTATTACAGGTCTCAAGTCAGGATTTCCATCAGAATTTCTTTTGGAAAGTATTTTCCAATTGTTAGGATGCTAATTTCTACTGTTTAATTTAGAGACATGCTGATTTATTTAACAAGAGCCTACAAGGATCTAAAAGATTGCACTGCATTATAAAAAAAGCTTTTCTTGCCACTGTAGCATTCTTTCAAGGAAAAAGGTTTTATTATCCTCAGAGCATGTCTTTCATTATTATGAGGCAGAAAGCTCTTGTTCAGATTGCCTGAGATTTGACCAGACGGCGCCCTAGATGTGCTTAGTTTATTTTTATCTCTGTGTATGATCCTAGTTGTGTGTATTGAATTACAACGATAGATATTTTGTGTATATCTTAAAGCAATGATAGTTTCATGTATGAATGTGCAACAGGCTTGTGACTGAATGCTGTTGCTTAACTTTTTACCATAGCTGAGTATCAAAAAGACTAATAAAAAGTAATAAAAAAATATAGGAATGCAACAATTCCTGGGTTTCTGGTTTGTTCTTGGTTACTAAGATTTGAGCCAAAGTCAGAACCTCTGTTTTTCTGAGCTTGGATTGTATCCGTGGGCTATTTGCAGTGGAATGTAGCTCGGTTGCTGTACAATCTTTTGTTATATAGGAGTATAATGTAAATCTGCTATCTGTCTTCAGAAAAAGTGTGTTAATTTGCAGCAGTAATTCTGTTGGTTTCTGCCATTATTTTCACTTGGTACCATTCAATGTAAGGCCTCTGATCCAGCGTTGCTTTGTCGGGCAAAACTCCTGTTCACTGCTTCTCCTTGAGTTGGAAATGCAGAATCCAGCCTCCTGTTTTGAACCATTGCCCTCCTGCGTAGTTTCTGATAGAACCTCCAGCCCAGACAGCTGTCTGTCCTCTTTCCATGTTGTTTTCTCCCCTATATTGTTTGCAGAGTTCAATTTCAATTGTTGTATTCCTATCTCTCTGTATGTATGAACAGCTGTAACACCTGTACTTGTGCCTGCACTCTGGATGTGCAGGGGCCAAGCGAGGGACACTGGTCTTTTGACACTACACTTGTGTAAATTTTGATACTGTATTAAAACTATTTTTTTACAGTTCTGCATACGATGGGGTATCAAGTATTGTGTTCATCTTAGCAACGGTAATAAATTATAGAATCCCACCCTTGTTTGCTCTCCTTTACTGACTGAAGCTCTGAGCTGCTTGGGCTTACAAGCAGGAGCTGCTGGAAACGTTTCCTGCTTGGTTGAGAAATTAGCTGCATGCTGTGCATTTTTCTTCGTTTTCTTGCCAGGTGTCTTTAAAAAATCCCAGCAATGTGAAGTTGCTTCTCTGTTTTCTGCTAAACGAGAAATAGCTGTGTGTGATTGTGCAGGGGGCTGTGACCAGGTGCAACTCGTTCAGTCCTCAGCTGTGCTGTGTTTGCAGCCCCAGGACAGCTGTGCTGGGTCCTTCTTCCTCCTCTCCTCACAGAGCAGTCTTGGGGTGAGGACAGGGGAACGTGGAGCTCTTGGAGTCTTCTTGTTCAGGTAAGGGGTGTTGGTGGGGCTGGGGGAGGCTGGCCATGTCCTACAGCCTGTTGGTGGCTTCATGTGCCACTGCATCCCTGCCCCAGGGCTGGCTTATGTGGGCTGGGGGAAAGGGCCGGCTCTAACTGCAGGGCAGAGAGCTTTCACTAAATTTTCTGGAGAAAAGAGATACATAGTACGATCAATATCCTGAAGCTAATAAATCCCATGGGGACTCCTTAAAATGCACCTTCCTAAGAGGAGAAACCAGGCAGTGTGTGGAGAAGGGGGTCAGTGCTTCTGGGGCAGGGGGTCTGTACCCTGCTCAAATGCCTGTGTGCTAATGAATAAAAATTGCTCTAGTACTTGGGGACCTTCAGCTCCTCTGTCCTGCTCCCTGCCCCTGTGGTTAAGCCTTTTTCAGGGCAATGTAACCGTGCCAAGGCTCGTGGGCTCTTTGTGCAGTTGTTTTTAGCAGAATTCTGCTTTGGTTGAAGGCTTGCACATGTTGTTACGGGGCCTTTCCCAGGATTTGAGCTGAGCCTGAATGAGCTATAAATTCACTGTGTGAGTGAATTTTAAATAGCGCTTGTGTAGTGGATGTATGGAGTGGATTTTACCTTCTGTACTGCAGAAAAGCTGCTTTGCAGGAGGGTTAGAAGGTAAAGAATGGCACTTTGTTTTCAGCAAGTGACTGGTTTCGGTAGAGCCTGTTCCCCAAAGGCTGCAGTTGATGGACATGTTTATGAACGTGGCATGAAGCCAGAGTGCCCTTTTTAATGTTTTGAGCGGAGCCAGCCCAAACAGCCTCTGTGGCCTGGGGACAGCGCCTGGCCCTGCACTCCTTTGTGCTACCCGAACCTCTCAAACACCAAATTCCCCCCAGGTTCTCTGTGTTGCCTCCCCAACAAATACCAGCCTTGCCGGGGCACTGGTTTGTTTAGTTCCCCAAGTGTTTTTGAAGTAAGTCCCAGGGTGGTGTGAATTCTTTGTACTGATCTCACCACTTCAATACAGAAGAAAATTCTCAGCCATTTTTCCCCCTCCCACTTTTGAGTGGAAAAAAATCTTGATGAGATTGTCCTTTTTTTGAGTAGAATGGGTCATCAAATGCAGCTGCTGGGTATGGAATGCCAAAACCTCCGTCTATCTCCACACTTGTGTTTTCCAGGCTCAGGTGAACCCAACGCATGGGGACCCCAGCCATGAATGTCCCCAAACCAGCACCAAACTGTAACTCTGATCATCCAAGATCCCAAAGGTAAGAACAGCTGACTTGATAGCAGCTCTGCCTAGAGTGAATAAATAGAGGCTCTACATTAATTAATCAACCAGCAAACAGGAATTTGCTGGGCTGCTTTGGGGTTATGGTGCTTTCTAGCACGTGCAGTCGGATCCAGGAGTGAATTGTGAGGTGGTGTTTGCCAGAGCTCTCAACTCAGGTCTGGTGTGTGCAATGCTGGGAGTGAGGGGGAAGGGGAACTGCCAAAGGAGGAGTGAGCAAATCATCTTGCTAGGAATTACTCTTTTCTTAAAGAAAAAGCTCTTTCCCCTCTTCCTTGGTGGCTCCAGACTCCTCCTGTTAAGTTTTTTTTTTTATCCTAGAAATAGCATGGCATGGTTGAGATTTTCAGTGTGTGGAAGGTCAGAGAGGGAGGGGAAGGCTTAGCAAGACCACATGGAATTGGTGGGGGTCAAGCAACACAAAGATGGTAGCATGAAGGAAAACTAACTTTTGAATACTCCTACATAAATAAAAATATGACTGTTTTAAAAGCTTAAGAGAACATGGACCAGAGACAGAAACCTTACTTGAATCTTTCTTAACTGTGAAAGCTCAGACACTTCCATGTGAGTAATTAGAAAACTGAGAAATAAGTAAAACTGTAGTATTCTGTGATACTGATATGGGGGCTTTGCTGGAGTCAGGTTCTGGGGAGTCCCAGCCTAGTCCAAGCACTAGTGGCTCTGCTCATGCTGGCTGGTGGGGAAGGACCCCAAGGACTGCATCACATGCTTCTGTCTGAAGAGAAACAGCTTCCTAACCACCTGGTTCACAAAGAAGTGCCAAAATAATAATGCTGAATTATTTAATGTGTTTGTTAGAACATGATAATTACTATCCTCTTGAATAAGAACTTGTTATAATGATCTCTTCAAAGCACTGGCCATGGCCCTGAAGTTTGAAGATTCTTTGGATTTTTCTTTTCCCCCCCACTACTGTGTATAGGTTGAAGTAGATTTTAAAAATATTCGTAAGTCTGCAGATGAAAAAAAATAAAGGAAAAAATAACACTGGGAGTCCATTGCTAGCCTCTGGAAAGAAAGAGGACCAAGGGAAGGGGGATGGGGACCTGCCCTGCCAGGATCCAGGTGGCTGCAGGTGAATCTTGTGCTTCATTTAGGTGGGGCAATCTATTTGCAATGAGCTCACCTGTGTGTGGCAAGCACTGAGAGAGAGAAGGTGGTTTAACCCTTTCACAGGTGACTTTTCTTTTTATCATCACTCTTGGTAAATTGGATTGGCCTGTGAGCAATGGTGTTCCCAGTTGAGCAATGGTGTTCCCAGGCCTGAACACCTCCACTGTGGAGCAGGAGGGGTTTGATGGCATGGTTGGGTGTTTTTTCAAGGAAGTTGGTAAGTCTGTGGTGTGACACAGGAACCATCCTGGCTCAGGCCATTGTGCTGAGCCCTGGTAATCCATAGCTTCACTCACAGCTTAAGCGTAAAGGTCACAGTGAAAGGAAACCGTTCTCTTGGGTTTGGAAGTGGCCTTTCCAAATAGGATCCAGTTTGTTGTCAGAGCAGTGGGAGTTGGCCTGGACATCAATCAATGATGTGGAGCTGTTGAGCTGCTCTGTTTTCACAGGCGTTAGACTTCATAAGAGAGGAAATACACAATCTAAAAATACAGTATTTTCCTCCCCCTGCTGGAGGGGAAGTCTCCACAGACTGCTGCGTGTTCCCATTTAGGAAGGCCCGGAGCCCACCCTACCCAACCTTGAGAATCCCAGGAAAAGCACACCATGAAATATGGAAATGTTTCTATGGGAACTGCTCCTCTACTTCTGCTTATAAAGCAGACCAAAAACACCAGTGACAACAGGTCCCAGTTTCTGCACCAAACTACAAAGAGTGAACGCTACAAAGGGAGCTGGTAAAGAGCAGAAGTGTAAATCAACAGAACTGCTAAATTAGGTACGTGCGTGCCTCTCTGTGAGAAAGCACAAGCAGATAAACAAAGCCCTTGGGGGGGAAAAAAAAAAGAAAAGATCACTTTAATTACAGCACATCCAGCCAACATAAACCCCATGGATGGTGTGAAATCAGGTTTGTTCCTCTGATCCGCAGCAGGAAACCCTGTAGCAGATCAAATGTGTTCAGGGAGGCTGTCCTGCTAATTGCTGCTCCTAGCTGAGCCAAAGCAAACTATTTAGACAAAGGAGAGAGTTCACTTTTTATTTAGTATTAATTATGAAATAGCGTGTCTTGATGGGCTTCACAATAATGCTAAATTTCCTGGGGGGAAAAAAAGATGTAGTTCTAATCCTGTGAAATAATTGGAGAATTAACCCATTGCTTCAGGCTGGAACACCAACATGTGCATACAATTAGGTGCAAGATGAGTGACGTGATGAATAAGGCCTTTTCTTCAATCACAACCAATTATGCAACTTATTTTAAAGCCTTCCTTACAGGCATTCTTATATGTTCTGATGTTAAAAGAGCATTTTTTTTCCCTTTTTTTTCTTTCTGGCACAATTTTCACACTTCCTTTTGGTTTTTAAGCCTGTTGTGGCTGTTTTGCAGCATCTCTTTGGCTTCTCACTGGAGTTTTGCAGTGAGCGTTTTGAGGTTGGATGTGTTGCTTTGGTACTCTCGCTTTATGCTGCTGAACATGGACAGGAGGTTTTAGTTTCCTCCTGTGCTTTTCCAGCATGTGTGGGGTGTCTTGGAGCAGCTTATCCATGTTTGTAGCCATGAACGAACAAAGCCAAAGAGGCACAGAGGAAGTTGTGTTGGTACCCTGACAGAATGGAAACTGCAGGAATATCCATACAGAGCATCCATAATCCATATGTGCTTATCTTAAATGATAACTTCACTGTGTCCAGGAAAATGTTTCTGTGAGCGCTGATGGAAAACTGAGCTGGATGGGAAGGCAGGTATGTGCCAGCAGAGAGCAATAAATGTGCTGCTCTAAAGGCACTTCAGAGACGTTTTCAGGTGTAAAAATGAGCAGTTGGTTAAAAAAAAATACAAATAAATGAAAAATAGACAACTTGAGGCTTTCCCAGCTGCTTCCCTCGGCTCTTTTGAAGATGCCTTTCCTCAGCTGATAGTTCGGTGTGGCAGTGGGCTTGACTTTTTCCCTACTAATACCTTAGCAGGAAAAAGGAACAATGGAGAAAAGAAGCAGCCAGTGATCGGTGCCCAGACTGGCGCTGGTAAGGTTTTGTCTTTGATCTCGATGAATTAATTGATGCTCAGGTCTCGGTCAGAAACGTCCTGGCCTGGTTGAGAAAGGGACCGAGGGCTTGGTCCTGCTCGTGTCTCTGTCCCAGGATTCGCTTCCCGGGATCGGGGCGGGGGTTGTCGCGGGTGTTTCTGTCCCTTGAGCTCCCTGGGGGCTGCTTTTTACAGTGGGGCTTTTTCCCATGATGCAGCCGGGACGGCAGGAACCGGCGGGAGCAGCACCCGCCTCACAGAGCCCCCTCAGGGCCTCTCCCGCCTTCTCACAGCCCCCCCAGAGCCCCAACTCCCCTCACAACTCCCACCTTGCCTCACGGCCCCGTTCTCCCCTCACAACTCCTCTCTTCCCGCCTCACGGCCCCGTTCTCCCCTCACAACTCCTCTCNCCCCAACCCCCCTCCCACCTCCTCTCTTCCCGCCTCACAGCACCGTTCTCCCCTCACAACTCCTCTCTTCCCGCCTCACAGCACCATCTCCCCTCACAACTCCTCTCTTCCCGCCTCACGGCCCCGTTCTCCCCTCATAACTCCCCCCTCTCTCCTCACAGCTGCATTTCCCCCTCACGGCCCCATTCTCCCTTCAACTCCCCTCTTTCCCCTCACAACTCCCCCCTCTCTCCTCGCAGCCCCATCTCCCCTCACAACTCTCCTGTCTCTCCGCTCACAGCCCCATTCTCCCTTCATAACTCCTGTCTTTCTCCTCACAGCTCAATTTTTCCCTCACAGCCCCATCTCCCCTATCTTCCCTCACGGCCCCATTCTCCCCTCACAGCGCTGCCGGGACCGGGCCTTCACCCCCAGCACAGGTACTCGCTATAAACACAGAAAATGCTGATCTGGGAGAGTCTGGAGGGGCGAAAAAAGAAAAAAAAAAAGGTTGGATTTGGAGATTTCCAGTCCTTTGTGTCATAGAGGGAGAGAACTTTTCTTGGGCTGAATGGAATCTACATAAATAATTTGTGCCTCCGCCTATGCCCGTGGGTAACTCAGCAGCTGTTGATGTCAAAGACTGAGGAAAACTTTCTGAATACATGTTATAAGAAACGGGTTCTAAGTCATATTTGCTGTGTTTTAGTTTTCTGTCATCATAGAAAATATATAAACAGTTCATAAATCAGAACGATTGCAGGAGGGAAAGATGTTTAGTCTAATTACCCTGTGCTATTCGTTTGGATGGGGAGGTTATATTAGCCGGACTTTTTTCTTTTTCTTCCCTAGAGTAATTAAATATGCTCCCAAAAAGGTTTCTGGCTAAACTGCCTATGAACCACATTTGTAATTCCTATTTTACATATTACTAGCCTCAGAATTCCAGTGGCCTGAACAAGAGGAGCTGAAATTATATAAATCAAGGGATAGTATTAGAAGAGAGCTAACCAAAGTAACTCTCTGCTCAGATGTGTCCTGTGAGTTTCTATTCTTTTCAGATACATAAAGATGGCTAAAGGGCAGGAAAAATGACTGCAGTGTTGAACTATAACTGCACACAAACCCAAGTTTTTATTCTGTTTTCAATTACTTGAGCGATCTGTACAATATTCCAACCCACTAGAAAATTAATGCTGGTTTACCAGATATTCACTTAAAAAAAAGGCCCAAATCCCTTCATGTTTCTATTGCTGCTTTACAGACACAGTCCTGTTAACTGGGATTTCATGGGTATAAATGACTGGAAAATTACCTCAAAACGATGCATTTTCTGTTCTTGTTTTGGCGTGTCTGTTGTGATTTCCTGAGGAGTGGGTAAATTACATGGAAATTGTTACATGTAGTGATTAAAAAGGTTTAAAAATCAATTTCACCTTGCAAGTGGGTGGAGATGGGTAACTCTGTATGGGGTTTACGCTGGGTTAGTGGAGCCTGGAGCTAAAATGCAGGCTTAGTTTATTTGGTCTTAGCTTAGTGTTTGTGTTAGTATGTGGCGTTATTTGTTGTGGTACTACTGGAAGGCATCTGGGAATGCTTGATGGCCTTTACTTGGGAACACTGCTCAGAAAACTCCTGCTGTTTGAACTCTGCTCCTGAGAGAAGGTCCCTCCAATCTGCTGCTGACTTCAGCCCTAGTCCTTCAAATAATTTCAGAAAAAAAAGATAGATCTCAAACAGCCTCATTAACACAATTTTTGTTAACACATTTTCCCACAATTTTAAACATTCCAACAGGCGTCTGTTTGGGTTTTTTTTGTTTACGTCCATGTGAAATATTTATTGACATGAAGAAATGCCTCCATCTCTTTGAGAGACAGGTTTGGTTTGCACATATTCCTGCTGTGCACAGGAACATTTGCTGCCGATTAGAGGGGTACAGCTCTGTTTGCAAAGCAAAGTGCTTGGATGAACAGATTTCTCCCCTTTGCCTTCTGGTTTCCCTTCCCGATTGGAGTTTTCCAGGTGCAAAATGGTCTTCACTCAGAGAAAAGACCATCTGTGTTTTGTTGATGCTCAGAGGAATAAAACTTTGTAGCTGAGAGCTGATTTTACTCCCTCTCCTTTCCTGCCTTGATGCTGGAGTTGGTTTTGTGGCTGTGCCAGGCAAGTTGGCAGAGGCTGCTGGGCCTTGTGGAGTCATGCTGGGCTGTGGCTGGAGCAGCTCTCCGCTCCTTTTATCCTGTTGGAGTATGTTTGTTTTGTGTAGCAATGTCAGTCTGTCAGAGAAACAGCATTTCTCCTGCAGACAGTGACAATAAACATTGCGTTGTGTGATGCTTTAGCTCCAAGTCCAACATTCCACTTCCCAGCCTCTGCTGCCATCATGGCTCAAAGCAAAGCCGTGGATGAGGGAGAGAAATAATGCGCAAAGGAGAATTCTCTGAATGCCTTTGCTGTAGTGGGTGCTGTGAACCTCCCTGGGATGTGTTGCAGGGGTGGTTTTGATCACGGTGCAGTGCAAACCTCCAAATCTCAATTTGTGTGTGCGTGTTTCCCTCCTGGCCATGGAGCTCATGGCAACCAAAAGAGGTTTCCCTCAAAATTTAACAACGCCCATTTGTTGGCAGGGGAATGAGTAATTGCTGAAGTGTAACACCTCAGTAGTGGCATCTGGGAGGTTTTGGTCCTAGGCCAGCTCACAGCTCTGTCATGTGCAGCACCAATGCAAAAATGTTTTCTGTGCTTTTGCCATGTCCAATTATTTGCCTGGTGAATGGGGGAGCTGTTTTTTCAGGCTGTAAATGTGGCCTGGTTCTCTGAGACCCCATTCCCAAACAGGAATGCTCCCTCTGAAGGGGAGCAGCGCACCCAGGCGTGGTGCGGGACTGTCACAGCAGCCCTTGGCACAAGCAACAGTGAGTAGCAGCTTCCAAAGCACTTGAGCAGGTTTCCATTTCCAAAAGCAGCTCCCGGATGGCAGGAGAAGCAAGGAGGCCCCAGCCTGTCTGCACGTGGTAGGTGACAAAGTTCCTCAGCTACTGATATGCTTTAAAAATATGTTTAAATTTTCAAGAATGCTGATTCTTACCTGGTAGTTTGTGCAATATATCAGTTGTTTGCGTAAATAAATTTTTACCTACTCTGAGAACTGCCATGAATTTTATCCTGGCAAAGGGCTTAATAAATTGCAGGACAGAAGAATGAAGAGGAAAGTGCAACCTTTAACTAGAGCATAAAGGAATCATGGAGGTGGAATTTTTCTTGGTTTTCCTCTGTAATGAATGTACAGTGTTTTTCTCTATTACTAGCTGTTGGCTGTGGAAGTGAAAATATAGAGGCTGGTGATGCAAGGCCCATAGAAATGAGGAAATACTAGTATATAAACCCATTTGCACTAAAATATTATGCTTGTCCAGAAGATAAGTAACACTGTGTGTTAGTGGTAGCAGAGTGATGGTTTGCTATCAGCCCTCATCATTTATCCCATGCAGAGTGTTGCCTGTGGACTAAGGGCTTGACAGATCCTCTCAGCCATCCTGGTGTAGCAGGAATCAAGGTTTTGTGTTTCACTCTTAACTCAGTGGATCAAGGAAGAGATGCCAGAAAACAGAATTGATGATTAATTTGCTGCGTGTGCACGTTATTATTGCTGCAGATCTGTGTGGCTTAGTCCACCTGAGGATTGTGTGGTCTCCAAGTGACTAACGACACGTGCGTGCCTGCTTGCTCCAGGGAGCCTGGTATGTTTCAAAAATCAGTGTTTGAAGAATTTTCAGGAGTCCCTCCTTGGGGCCTGTAGGGTGGGCAGCTCGGCCCCAGCTGAGCTGGGGTGTTCAAAGAAGGTGGGCCCAGGGTTTCAGCTTTGTTATCTGTGTTCTCTCTTTAAGTGGTTGCATCAGTGTGCTTTGAGCTTAAAGGGAATATTGCTGAACATGTTACACGTTTTAAAAAGTGAGTTTGATACTGTTGTAGGGCAAGAAATCACTAACTAGCAGGTTAGCCTGCAGTCAGTGCTGCGTGACCATTTAGAGCTGATGATGCAGCCACAGGTTGTTAAACAATTTTAAACAGGCCTATTTTCAAAGCTTGTAAAACTAACATTTAATGAAGCGAAACACAGATCAATGGTAAATTTTGTGCAGCGGCTCAGCTGTATTGATTGCAAGGTTCAAAGACTTTCAGTATGGCCCTATTAAACACCTATAATGTTAGGGCTGAAATGATGCTTGGCAAATGCTAACAAGGTTGAAAATAATTCCTGCTTTCCAATAATCTGCTGCTTTCCAGTCAGCAGGGAGGGGTGGGAGCTGTTTGGGCACACAGGAGTTGCTCCTGGGTCAATCTGGGCTGGAAAGAAAGGGACTTCTGTGCTGGCACAGTGGCAAAGGCAGCCCTGCAGCACCTGTGGCTACTGAGTGTGCAGGTGTGGTACTCCCCTAGTACTTGCACTGTGCAGCTCTTGTCTGTTGTTCCCCGAGTGGATTTTGGCTGTTACACGTGGACAGGGCTAAACCTGGGCCAAGTGTGACAGCCAGGGAGCAGTTTGGCTTCTCCATGCCTGGGACATTGTGGGTGGACCTGCACGGTGGCCCCGGGCAAGGACCTGCTGGAGACCATGTCTGCCACAGCGGCTGTTTGGCAGAGCAGCTGAGAGTGTAATTTAGCTGTACTTGGCTTTGGCTCACTAAAAGCTGGATTCTGGCTGCAGCCCGGTCCCCTGGTGAGAGGTCTGTAATTTGTAACCACTCAAGGATGCCGGCGGCTTTCCCTCTGCTCCACGGTTGTATGCCGGACTCCGCAGGCTCAGCTGAGCCATGCACCCTCCTGCCCAGCAGCCGGGTGGGAATGGGAAGATGTATGATCAGGCAGGCAGTACGGCAAAAATAAAATCAATACAGATCAACCAAAGAGTTTTAATCTTGCCTTGTAATAACTCCTTATCTCCATTCCCCATATACATTACAGTGTGGTGTCACTGAACGCTGCTCGCTTGCCAATCAAAATGTCCCCGTGCAATGTAGTGACTATAAATGTGTACACACACACACCAGGAGGGCAACCCTTGCTGTGAGAATGGGGGCTGTGCATGGAAACAAACCCAGGCAGCTTCCAGGGCAAGTGCAGCAAGGCAGGCCCTTAGGGAAAGAGGAGTCTGGGTGCTGTGTTTGACCCTGGCAGCTCCGGGTCAGCTGATATCCCACAATTCACACCTGGGCAGGATTGTTCTTCTGTGAAACAGCAGCTCCTTCTCCTGCATATATTCTGACAACAGCAATTAGAAGCATAGCAGCACACCAGGGAGCTGCTAAATATAGAGTGGCCTGAAGGGATGAGCTTATGTTTCCTGGATTTTTTTGTTGTAATTCCCCACCCCTACCTGCCTTATGGATGGTCCAGGAGAATTTAAAGGTCAGGTAAGCAAACTAGCTCAGAAGGAGGAAAAGGGATCCCTACCTCTGCCACTGTGGCATAAAGAATAGGAGTAAGGAAATTCCATAGGGAAATAAAGGACCATTAAATCAAAATGAGTTTTTGCCAGCCTGTGGTGGATAAAGCTCCTGCCAGTTCTGGGATAAGGAGGAGGAAGCAATGCTGAACTAAGGGAGTGTGGGGGCTTGAGCACAGAGGGATGTTGGTCCTGCACTGGAGCTCAGAGAAGGGAAGTTTTGCTGAGGCCCAGCCCTGACCTGGCTGGACCCACAGTGCTCTGGGACATCATAGCTCCTGTGCAAGAAATCCTGCCTTTAGGAAATTCTTTCCCTTTAGGAAATGCACAAAGAAAGAGCAAGAGCTTCAATTCTGGAATGTCTTAATTCAGGATGAGTTGTCGTCGCTGCTGCAATAACACAAATTTTGCTCGTGCGCAATACAGTATTTATTTAACAAAGGCTGAATGAAAGAGCTCCCTCACTCCCTCGCTGTGGTGTGCAAATGTCTAGAGAGGGTTTGGTGCTTGCTTCAACAGCTCATGCTCCTAAAGACTTGACATCTTGTTTATATTACCTAAATAGATACATGCTGTTTCCGGGAGCTGGTGTTGGGCTTTTACGGCAGTCTTCATACACAGTTTTGTTTTTAGCGTGGGAGAGGTCACAGCATTTTGACGACTCAAAATACCTGACACTGACAAGAGGAAGCAAATTTCACTAAATAAAAAAGGGGTTAGCACTGCACAGGCTGATTATAAATAGTGCTGCCAGTCGCTACCTGATGGTTTATTGAACTTAATGAAACTCCTGTAGCCAAATGTGTATTTTAAGAAGGCGTTTGACCTTGGGCATCTCTCCTGCTGAGGGGATGCTGTCTGCTGTGTCAGTGGTTAAAAATCAATAACCTCCAGTGCTGTCCTGTTGAGAGCTCTTGTACTTAAGGGTGATATTGTAAAATGTGACAATATTCTGCTGACGAATGACTTGATACCGATATCCCTGTGGGGAAGGGTGGGCAGGGTTATGCGGTGACTCTAAAAATGCACTGATAATGAATGAAGAAAAATTCTGCTGGGGATGCCACTTTACCCATTTAGCACTTGGAACTGCTGCCCTTGTGTCAACCTTTACCAATGCTGTCCGTAGGGGTCTGAGTGAGACCTGTTTGCTGTTGTGATTCACAAATGAGATTCGTTAGGGCTGTGGAATTCATACTTTGCTATTCTCCTGCTCTTAATCATGGTAGCAGGTTGATAGCCCTATATGCAGGGACTATACTTGTGTCTTGTACACAAAAATCACTGCCCAAGTCTCACTTTAGGGGCTGGCTGGACATTTTAGGCTGTTGCCTATAAATAGTTTAAGGGTGAACATCAGGAAGGGAGAAGAGCTGTAAATGGGGATAACTGGCAGTGGCTGTGTTTATTGTATCAGTTGGAAGAGAATCTCAAGCTACAAAAAGTGTCTGCCAGTGAAGGTCAGAGCAAAAAGTTCAAGTTCCTCTTGAGTATGACACTTAATTCACATAAGGGGATGTACATTGGTAGGCAGACAGTTGGGTTTGTTGCCTTACAAAGGCAAATTTTTAAAATATTTAAGGCTCCAGACTAACTGAGATGCTGCACATAGAGGAGCTTCCATGCACAGCATCAGTTTGAGGTTGTCGGCATGACTTATGGACTAGGCTGACCTTGGATTTTCTGGGTTCAGAAGTGGGGTGTAGGTTGAAGTTGAGGTACTCTATAAACTTAATATGAAATATTTTGATATATCTACTTGTGCCAAACCTAACTTGTGCTGGAAGATGTGTAGCCTTTCCCAAGGATAATACTGTAATACTGTTACTTCCCTATAAACATCCCTATCATGGCTCCAAACCTCTGGCTGTGGAGACACTCCTCTGTGTCTTGCTTGACGCAGGCTGACAGGAAGAGAAGCAATAAATGCAAGGGTACACATAGATGTGTAATTGCAATTTTCCAAAATAACTTTTTTAATAACATCTTTTAAATACTTCATGTATTAAAGAGCTCAGCAGGTCTCTTCTTAATATACAGTGTGATTAATTCAAATGAGAAAAAACAGTCATGCAGACAGGCTTTTCAGCTAATGAACAGGATGCATAAAATATGCTCTGCCTCACTAAGGTATTATTGTCATCTGACATTTTTGGAAACTCCCATGGAATTTATTTTGCATTAGCTTCTGGTAGTGCTGATGGAGTGGGTGAATTATTGCCTCTTTGTCTTGAGACTTGAGCTAATCCTCTGTGCGGATTTTTGGAAGTTCCTTTTGCACAGTTTGGAGTTAGGCACATTATTAAGAGAATTGCACACAGGAAAGGTTATCCCAGCAGCACAGGCAGAAGAGACACATCACTGTGGGTTAAGGCAGTAGACCTGTAAGTCCCATTTTTTGTGCTAGTAAGTCTTAGAAGTTTGTTGCCTGTTTTAGTCCCTTGTACATTATCTGTGTAATGTTTTTTAACTATGTCCTGGGCCTTGACAAAAGGGGGCTGGCTGCCAAACCTGAACGGATCTCAATGAGACTTTCTAGATGGGAAGTGATAGGGACTTTCTGATGATCAATAGCTACCTTCTGGTAGAGGCTGGGAGTGTCTCCAAACAGAGCCATCCCAGAACACTGCCTGTTTGTGGAATGTCATGTGCTTTGGTCTTTCAAAGCAAAATGTTCCTGAATGAAGGGGAATCAAGCCTCCTTAACACGTGCTTTATTGCTTGGCAAATATGGTTCTAGCCCAGACTGAGTATTTCCCTGGACTTGGGTATGGGGTCAGAACCAGTGTCCCTTCATCTGTTTCAGACATTTGATATGAGTAAGTGCATTGCTGTGCTGAAATAACGGTTTGCAGGCTGACATACATAAAAACCTAACTTCCTGCCCAGCCTGAACAATAAATGTTTTTGGGAAAATATCTTGAAAGGAAATCCCCTTAGTAAAGCCTAGTGAGCTTTGATGTTGTTTGAGTGTGTGTCGGTCCTGGACCTTGTGCAGAGCACCTCCCGGTATTCTCTACCTGAAATACCAGTAAACTCATTTAGCAGGGAGTCCTTCATTTCCCGTGCTCAATCAAAAAGCAGATTTTGCTCTCTAGCTTCTGAAGTCATCTTATTACAAAAGAGATTTTCTGCCCTGAAAGAAAACAGGCGGAAGAAAACAGAAGAGGAGTTGCTAAAGAGATAAATAACAGACTCAGCCTTAAACCCTGAACTTGCAATTTATTTGCAGAAAATGTTCAGGGAGTGCAAAGACAGGACATCTGTTTCATGTTATTCCCAAAGCAACCTGCTTATTCAGCTGCAGACATCCCCACCTGCTCCTCTAATGAGCTCAGATCTCACAATATTCCATGTTCCTTACTTTGAACCTGGGCAGAGCTGTCTGAAGCAGGGGAGCACTTCCTAAAATTCAGCATAGAGAGAACCCTCTGCGCATATGTGCTGTTGGAGTTTCTCTGACTCCCACACTCCTGGAGCTGTGATGGCTAAATTAGGCATTAGTGTACAAGCTCCTAATGTAGGATGTTGTGTGTGAAACTAGAGCAGTTTTGGGGCTGGTGAGGGGTTTGGGCTCTGGCCTTGAAGACAGGATTTTTCAGTGTGATCCTTTTCTAATGCACTGCTGGCGTTTGACATTTACCATTGACTGCTTACGCAAACTAAGGGGTAGCAGAAAGACACTGATTTCTATTTTTTTTCCCCCCTCCCTGCACTTTAATTTTACAAAGTAAATATCAGAAAGAACTGCTTTGCAGGTGCTTTTTAGCACAGTGAGCATAATGCTTGGGGAATGCAGCTGAAATCCTTGGCCAAGGCTGCAGAGTCACTGTGTTTCAAAATGCATATGACTTTGGTGGAAACTCTGGACTAAGTGCTCCCAGCCTGCAGAGGTGCCCACAGCAGTGGGAAAAGTG
The DNA here is from genome assembly GCA_013399875.1 of Gymnorhina tibicen. Lineage (NCBI taxonomy): Eukaryota > Metazoa > Chordata > Aves > Passeriformes > Artamidae > Gymnorhina > Gymnorhina tibicen. The sequence goes on from VXAZ01001688.1 coordinate 257,418, forward strand.
CTCCAAAATGGTGCAGTCATCTGCTCAGGCAACCTTCTTTAAGAGGAAGGGAATGCCCTTGAAACTTTACAGAAGTGGCAGATCCCGGTCCAAGTCCCCCGCTCTGAAGGTGTCCATGGCAGTGTGGTGCCTACCCTCCTTTGGAGGCTGGGGGTTGAAAGTGGTGTTCAATTGTACCAGAACATTCTGAGCTGACTTCCCGTGACTTGTACAGAGCAGAGTAAATGGGGCAGCAGGCGAGACAAAGAATGGCTTTTGCAGACTCCCAGGGAAAGTTTCCTTCTTGGGCAGAAGCATCCCTGGGAGCCTTGCTGTGTGTCCTTCCTTATACTGCGCTATTTTTTGCACTCCCTACAGTCAGATACACATTGTCAGACACAGATCCCCTCATTTGAGAAGGACCTTTGGTGTCTGTCTCATGCTAAACATTGTCATAATGAGCCCTTTACTTGGTGTGATGCCTCTCGCCTTTTATCAGCCACTGTTTCCTGGGCTTCGCAGGAGAGGATAGGTCTCTGATGGATTTGCAGGAAGGCTCAGGGTCCATGAGGATGGGGGCAACAGCTAAGGAAAAGGAGTGAAAAACTGCCTTGTGCTGGCACCTCCCAGTAAATACTCTCAAATAATTTAAAGAACATCATGATAGATTCAGTGTACCAAGCCTTCCAGCTGCCTTTCCAGTAGCAAATGATGTGTTCTGCCCCAAAAGCCGTAGGCTAACAATACATGTTGGGAGCAGTGGGCAGCCCCAGCCCAAAGCCAGGAGGCTCTGGAGCATGTGGCTGAATTCAGGCACGGGGTGAGGCAGCCCATTGGAGTTGAGGGAGCCACTTTGCTGTTGTATGTACAGTTGTAGTGCAAAGGTGAGTTAGGAATGAGATGGGATGGGAGTATCCAACAGTGACAGTGTTGTCTGTAGTCACAGACCTGAAAGAGAATTTCTGGAATTGTAAAAACGGCTGCTCAGTGCCATCCCAAATATCACTGCCTATGAAGGAGACAGATTTATACTCCTGATAAAATAATCTTCCCAATTTTGTTACCCTGAGCAAAGACTCTAGGTCTTTGTTGGTTTTTAATTTCCCAATAATTTTTCAGAGGATAAGAGTAAATATCAACAGTGTTTTTTGGTGCCAGCAGAATCCTGGATGTGAGACTGGGATGTGCTGTGGTGGCAAACAATCCTGGCCTGGAGGCACTGGAGCTGCTTTAGCAGCTCTTCTTGCACCTCTGCTCCCCGTGCCAGGAGCTCTGTGTCGCGCTGGTGACCCCCTGCCATGTGCCAAAAGCAAGTGGCAGTGAGACCGTGAGCCCCTGATATCTCTGACGTGAAATCCCACATCTCTGGCAGGGAGTAGATGATTTTCAGAAAGCTTCTACATAAGTGCTGGGCTGAAGGAGTCTGTGGGATCCTCTATAACAGGAAATTTTGTGTCTGCATGTTGGACCTGACTGGATGAAACTCTGTAGCAGTGGCAGATTGAAGGATGTGTGAAAAAGATATGATCTGCAAAAAGCAACTAAAAATGGCATATAATGAAAGGGGATCTGCAACTAAGTGTTTCAGTACAGTGCACCAAGAGAATTATCTTTATCATAGTGGTGATAGTCAGGTCCTCTCTGCCGCTGTCTCCCAGGGGCAGTAGATCAAAAGAACAGAGCTGTGACTTTCTCTGTTGGAGTGAGCAGGAGCAAATCACCTCATTCTCCACAAGAAAAAAAATTGGCAGTGGTGTTTGCCTGTTGCCCAGAGCTCAGCACTTGGATTGTCTCTAACTGCAGTGTTTCCATTTGTAAAAAACCATCTCATAGTAATTAGTTTTATTGAGTCTGGCCAACTGCCAGGTAAAAAGCTGGATAACACAGTATTGGCATGGTGCTCCACAGGTCCAGACATGCTCCATTTCCAGTAGCTTTTGGAGTCTTTAGTGACTTGTATTGCACAGTTATTGCATATCCTGAGTCAGTGGAGGCAACACAGTACATAGCTAAGTGCCTTTTGCAATGCCCACTATTAAAATTTGTGGTATTTAAGTTGTTATATGGGTAGAATAAAGTATAATGATTTTCTCTTTGTAAATGGGGTGGACTTTTCCTGTTATTGGCAGTTAGGCTTGCTGGGGCAGAAAAATAGATGAGAACATGGAATTACAACAGGTTGTAAACTCAGTTTAGCACCAACTATATATAATTATACTTAAGAAATGACAATAATAGCTAGAAACTATGGCATGATAGAAAAAATGTGAATCCTCCCTGGAAGAATGCCTTTGCTGTTTGTAGCCAGTTTCACATGCTTAGTAACTTAATTCGACATTGATTTCTGTAAATGGTACTGTAGCTCACAAGGTGGCATTTAGCACATAGAATGGAGTAAAGAGGAGTAGTGGCCCCTCAGAGGGCACTCAGGGCTCTGACAACTCTTCACTGGGACCATGAGAAATGGGAGGCTATTATAACAAAGTTCTGCATACCATCAAAACTCCCCCTTTCTTCCCAGGAAATGCCAAAGCCCAAACACTTGTTTGGAACCTGGGGCTGGGCGTCTGACCAGGGACTGGGACATGCTGCAAGGAGACATCTTTAGGGAACCGCTGATCCCTGCTGTGTGTGTTGCACCTCTTCTGGAAATGACCAGACCTTTTCCAGACCCACTACTGTAGTTTTAGCTCCAGTAACTAAAAAATAAAGTATACACAGCAGATGTGAGACCCACTGGAGCACTGATCCTTGTGGGGGGAGCACCAAAGAAAGATTGATAGCAAACTAACAGAGGTGGATGTATGTGAGGTTTTGTCTTTCCTTCTGAATGACCAAACAGTTTATTCACTCCTAATTCAGAAATTAGAATTAAAAGGGGGCATCTTCAAAAAAAATTCAGCTCACAGTGGCTTAGGAATTTGTTCCCTTGTGTTGCTTGCTAACCTTGGCAGTAAATGTGACATTAATTCTAATATGTGGCTGCAGGACTTCAGAGGATAATAGCTGCAGGTTCACAGCATGTGGGATAGGCCAGTGCCATGCACCTAGAGCCAACGTCCATCACACACAAACCAGACGTGGCAGATGGAAAAGATCAGCTTGTGCCCATTTAACCACAGGACACGCTGTAAAACTCTGTCCCATTTAAAACAATTGATTAACTCTAGTGATATCTTTACCATTATCTCTACCAGTCAATAGATTTGTCTCCATCTAAGTCTTCCTTTAGGAACAAGAGAGTTCTTGATACCTCAGCAGGCTGTTTGCAGATACCAGTTTTGTTTAAGCACTGTGATAACTGACTGTAAGGGGCTGATTTTATTCCTGTAATATTCATGTTAATAACAATAACTTTTGAGAAACCCATTAAAAGTCTGCATTGGTAATTTAAAAGAAAGGTCAGATGCACCATTCCCCATTCCATAATGATCAAGTTAGTAACTTTTGATGGATACATTAAATGATGCTGTCATCCCTGGGCAGATCACAGAATCAAAATAGGCTCCTATTTCATTCAGAGTGTAACACCTGCAATGAAATGGTCTTCTGGCTAAAACAGGTGTTTCCAACAGAGGGAAGGTTTGCTATTTTAAACTGCATCCAGCCAATACTGTGGGTGTCTGCCAATAGACAGCAACCCATAATCTATATATAAATTAAACAAAACCCCTTCATGACAAGAATATTATTAAAGCTGCAAAGTCAGAGACTTGGAGGTGAAGAAATGCCAGCATCAAAGTTTCCTGGGTGACCTCAGTTTGTCCTCTCCTTTGGTCGTGCACATGCATAATGATGCAGTTTATAACTACACAGCCAGAAGTTACTCCTTTTTTAATGCCATATCCCCATATTCAGCACCTGAAATGCCCTTGCTCTTGGGGCTGTGCAGTGCTGGGGCCTTGGCTCTGGATTGTTGCTACCTAAACCAAAAAGGTGATTTATGGAACAACACCAGACTTGTGCCCTGGAGGAGAACATGTTGGGCTGTTGCCCTGTGGATTCTGCAGGAATTTAAGCACTCTGTTAAAGCCAGAGTTGCCACATTGTGGATGAGGGTGTGACAATGGGGCTCCACACCTGCACAGATGCTGTCAGAAATGGGCTTTGCGTACAATGCTGTGAGGAGAAATTACGCTGGAAATCTTTCAGCAGTTTCTCTTGGTGCTCTGTGTCTGGGAGCATATGTGTGTCTGGTGAGCCCTGGTGGGATCTTAAGCTCATTTGAAAATAGCACTTGTGCTTGATAAGGCAATGTATTTCCTGGGGAAATTGGAGCATCGTTCTGGCAAGAACAAAGAGGACAAGTTTCTCCAGTCATCTGCTCCTGCATTTTAAACTTCTTTCTGCATACTTCTGATCCTAGGTACATATAAAAGATTATTAAAAAAAAATTTATGTCATGAGTGTATTGTTACGATTCTTGCACAAAGTGGTATTTGCAACTTTCAGAATTAACTAATTGGGTATGATTTCATACCTCCTTTAACAGACTTATCAGCACTGCAGCTACAGCGACTGAGGGTGGCTGCAGATCTCGCTGGCCACTTCAGCAGATCCGTCCCTCCGTGATCTGCTGCTTTTGTGCCCAGATCCCTGCCAAGGTATGGAGGGCTCTTGGCATGGCTGGAAGGAGCTCAGCCTCCACATCTGAGAGTGTGTAAGGGGCCCTGTCTGTCACCTGGGGTGCCTCAGCTGGCTTTACCTTGCTCCCGAGCTCTTGGCTGTGCGTTAAGCCTCTGCCAGCATTTCATTTCAAAGTAAATGAAACTGGGACTGGTCTATGTAAGTCTGCTGTGCTCCAGCCAGAGCTTCCAGCAGTGTTGAGGGCATGAGATCAGCTACAGATCAAGGCTGTGCTCTGTCCTCAGCTTATCTTTTCCGTCTGAATTGTCTCACTGTTTTGTGTCCTCTTCTCACTGTTAGATCTGAGGGTTGATTTGGTAACACTCTTCTTGCTGTTGGGGGCAGGGGGTGTCTCAGCATGTCCTGCTTGTGCAGGACCCACCTGCCTGTGACACAGGGACCAGTGTCTGCAAGGGCTTTCTGATCTCTGTGAAATCATAGTACAATATAGATACTGAAAAATGAAAGGAGAACTCAGGTACAGAAAATGAACAGAAAATCAGCTTTTCTATATTAACTCGTCATCTGCTGTGATTCTCACATTGTGTTTGCACAGTTGTCTCTTGTTTTGAGTTTATTTATTGTGTTGTTAACAAAAGGGAAAAAACCCTCAGTTTTATTCAGCATGTTTTTTTTTGATAGACGTGTTAAAGATGATAGATCAAGTTCAAATTTCTAGAACAAATGTGTACATTTACACATGAAAAGTTCAGTTATTTTCTTTTTAAATAGAAGGTTTTGTTTAATACTTGAGTTTACTCTTGCTTCAGAATGCAAAGGAAATCCTGGTATAGAGCCAGAGACTGGGAGTCATAACAGAAGTTAAACTGAAATTAGACATGAAAGATTTTTTTTTTAGTCTTTTGTCTCTGAAGCCTGAGAGAATGGTGCCTCTCTAGTGAAGGCATCACAAAAAAGGAAATTGAGCCTCATTGGAAAATGTTATATCCTCTGAGACAGAAGGGAAAGTCTGAGCAGAAATATTTTTAAGAGTGTCAGTCTGTCTCTCTCTGATCAGACTGTGCAAACCCACCACTTCTAGTTTGGTTTGGGGGTTACTCTGCAGTTGTAAGTGTCTGGCAACAGTTGGCCCAAATATCAGCAGAGACTCCATCAAACGCCTTGAAGACATATGGAAAAACAGAAATTTATTTACAAGTTTACTCATTGAATAGTCCACATACGATAAATTTAGCAAGGTTGCATCCTGGCATAAGATGTTTGCAGAAACTTCAAATTTTTGAAGTTTGCCGAAATGGACCAAAAATGTGAGGGTTTGCAGATCAAAGTGAGTGGCACTCACCTCCCGGGGCAGGCTTGGGGTCTGCTCTCTCTGGAGGTTTTCCTCAGCTCTTAGTGGTTCTGTGTGAATTATCATTCAAATGTATTTCTGTAAAGGAAATGCCATTCCCAGAGGCAGGATCAAGCTGCTAAAGGTTGTTCAAAGAAAAAATGGCACCAGCTTTATTTACAGAGATGAAACTTAGCCCACGAGGTCTGTAGCATCAGCCTGCCTTTATCCCTGTGGTAACAGCTGGGAGCAGGGGTGTGCAGGTGGAATGGGAAAGGACTCGGGCTGGTGTTAGGGAGAGCTGTGTGTTCACACAGGGTTTGCTGTTATTCCCTTTGGGTTTGCTCACAGGGGGCTGTAATCTCCTAAGCCTCTATTTCAGACAGGAATCTAAAATATGGAAGGACATGCCTCAATTGCAGAGATCTGAAAACTCATGTGGAGCTTTGCTTCTCCAAACTCCAATGTTGTCAAACTCAGCAGAAAAGTGCTATAAATGTGGTGTAAGTGAAAGCCACATCAGACTCGTGGTGTAAAGCCTGTGTTTGAGACAGATGTCTTAAAGACAATGAATATATGCAGGTCACACTTGCAGCTAAGGAACATCCTTATATCCTTGTAGAGAAGTTTATCACCTTCCCAAGCTCATAATGTTGATTTTTTTTTTTCCCCCCCTGGCTTGAGCTGGTGACTGAAGCTCACGTGCTTGCAGAGGACCAGCTTGCTGTCATCTCACTGGCATTCTGGTTTGCCACTTGCAATTAAATCTTGATGTATCTACGTGCCTTCCCCAAAAGACAAGAACCTGCTTGCAATGAGCTTCCCGGTGACAGGGATCCAACTTCCCCCTGTGTCACTTTGTCTGACCTTTGGAGCACCGAAGGTTGTGATGCACCAGCCTGCAGGGACCTGCACGATGTTTCTTAATTGTGCTCTGTAATCAGCGGCTCGTTTGCAAGTCTCTGCAATGACACAGCTTTGTCCTCCAGCTGAGGGCACCACGGGAGGCCACTCTGCAGGCAAAGGCAGGAAGTACTGCCAGCAGCTCTGCTTCGAGGCTGGGAGGCTCCTTGGAGCTGTAAGCTTGTGAGAGGGACCTCAGCGTGTGTTTTATGGTGTATTGATTGGTAGAGGAAGCATAAAATACTGCCTAAACCCACATTCTCTTGGGAAGCTTCCATTACCCAAGGCAAAACGGGACCTGAAGGTCTGGGGTCCTAAAAAGCATGAATTCCCCTATGAAGTGTGTGTGTGACCTTGGATTAATACAGCGTCAGGAGAAATAGGTCTCTCTCAGCGTCTCGCAGGAGTTTGCAGGCTCATAGAAGGAACTTGTGATACACACCACAATAAGCTCTGCAGGGGTTAAACTGGGTGAAGCAGGGGAAACCTTCATTGCATCATCGGGGTGAAGGAGCTGCAAAATTGTTCCACTTTTCCAGAAAAAGGAAGAGTGAAGAACCTGTACTTTGGCTTTGCTTTGGATTAGTAAAAGTTTGTGTATAAGCTCTGTATAGAAATGGGGGCACTTAAGAGTTGTCGCAAGACCACCTTTCACCCAAGCAGCAGTAAAAATGTGCTGTTGAAAAAATGGAGACCACTGGGGATGGTCCAGGAGAGATGTGGCTTTGCTTCTTCAAGGTGTCCATGGTTCAGGTGTTCCTCTGCCTGGAGAGCTAAAAGTGTAAGGGCAGAATAACCCCACGGCTGAACTGAGTTGCCGTGTGCTCAGAAATTGGTTGAACAAGACACTTGGTGACCATGAAATCACATTTTGGAAAGGCTGAAGTGGGTAAGCTCAGCCCTGAAGCTGCTTCTGCCTTGTGGAGGATGTGAGCCTACAGGGTAGGATAGCTCTCTGAGTCCTTCCTCGAATATTTACCTTCTGGAATCCTTTCTCTGGAGCATTAGACTTTCTCATGCAAAACAATCATTCCCTGCTTTGATGGATTCTCATGAAATACAGGCTGCATAAATGGAACTGCTGCAGCCCTGTCTGGACTGAAATATACAGTGTTGTAGGATGGAAAGAAATGGTTGTGTTTTTCTTCAAGGCAAAATTTCTTCTATTCTTGACAGCTTTTGAAAAAAAAGATGGTGTATGTGGAGGGAAAATCTTTGATGGGGAAGTGAAGTAGTGAAATAAAAATGAATTATAGCTCAGTTGTTTCACTTTTTAAAGGTGAGGTCTTAAATTTCTAAAGTGGCCATCCAGATGCTAAAAGGCATAACTTTTACAATTTATTACAGCACATTTTCTCCTTTATGTCCTATAAAACACTATAGATGTTCTTGACCATACGCCTCTGTCAGAGCACGTGATACATACCTGAAATGTATTCATTCCCTCCAGCCAGGGGACCACAGGGCTGTGTTTGCTTTAGCCTGTTTTACTGCTCCCTGTGATGAGCAGAAGTTGGAATGAGCTTTAAAAACCTGATGGGTAGTGATGCCAAACCAGCAAAATGGTACAAAGATCCTGTAATCCAATGTTTTCTTGCATGGACTGGGCTCAAAAGCAGGCCTGGCCTCCTGTGGGTTGTGCTTGACCAGGAAAGCAGATCTATGCTGCAAATGCAGTTTTTGTACTTTTATCCTTTACTGTGGGGGAAACTGCATCTTGATGTTGTAGAAAGTGAACCTTAGAATCACCATGAGGACAAATGCAAACAAATGCAAATAAAGAAGAGTCATGAGCTGGTTCTCTGCCTGGGAGGGAAGAGGAGGGTGAGCTGAGAAACCAGACTGAGGAGTGACTGCTCCTTCTGACACCACTAACTCCAAACCCTGGGATTTCAAGCCGGGGACAATATTTCTTCTAGGAGTAATTCAAGCCACAGCTGATAGGCACTGGGCAGGAGCTTGGCTGGATACCCCAGGCCTGCAGAGCAGATGGGATCTGCATGAGGTACAGATTTCAGTCAGGATGTTTGCAGCCCAGGCAGGGTTTGGCAGCTGCCCGTGTTTGTTGTACACATGCTGAAAAGTGGGCCAGATGATGAGAACGGAGTGATTCTATGCATGTCCTGGTCAAACCAGGTGTATCTTGCTGTGCTTTTGGTAGTAACCAGCATTTTTATTAATCTGCGGTGCATGTATGGCCTTACATTTCAGGGGAATCAAATAAATCTGACTTAATTGCCTTCAAAGTGCTGCAAGAAAGTCAGTGGTTGGGCAGAGCTCAGCACAGGCTGCACTGGGAGATCTGTGGTAGCACAGGGACCTCAGAAATAAGTTTTTGCAAGCTCAGAGCTTTTACACATTGATAAATCAGTAATTTCTTACCTACCATAAGGGAAAGCAGTGTAGAAAATATTGATGTTCACTTACATTTAAGCATATCCATATTATATGTATATTTAACACTTGTTTTTATTAACCATACATTCTTGTTTATGTTAAATACTTTAAACATACAGTGAATACACCATATAGCCAATATAATAAATATATAAATCTTTTTCTTACAATGAAATATTGGCTATATTTAGTTTACTACACTTTAGTTTATTAACATGAATTTTAATTAAGCCTAGTAAAAACGTTGTCTCCTGTAACAGTTTGGTAGAGAAGTAAGGCAGGTTCTAGCAGTACATGCATTTAATCTCGTTAGGGAAAAGGAAAAAAAAAGGTGTTTTATGCACTCCAGTGGTGAGCATTAAGGACAACATCTTCTGGGAAGATCTACTTTTGGGTTGGAAATTGGACAATCACATTGTTCCTAAATAAAGTGATCCTGCACATATGGGCTTAACTGGACATGAGGTTGATTTATAGTGGGCTACTTCCATATATCAAATTGAATGTGTATAGACATTTTCATCAGGGTGGGGTATTTCTAGAGTGTATCTGGGATAAGGTAACTAACAGGCAAAAAAAGGAAGTTTCCTAAATTGTCAGTGTTTTTACTGGTGTAAATATGAATAGCTCCGCCAAGACATTATGGTAGATGGCCCACATCTAAAGACCTTTCAGTGTAATGGGGATTTTTCCATTGCTTTCTCTGGCATTTGATTCAGGGCCCCTTTCCCTGGAATTTGGCTGAGAAGCCTCACTAAATCTGTACAAAAACTGCTTATTTCCATTGCTGCTTAAGCAAACCAACATGACATGGAGTACAACATGGTTCTGGAGGTTTAGTTGGGTTAAATTGTATTTTTTTTTGAGTGTTCACAGGCTGCTCCCTCCTAGCCTGTGGGTTTCTGCCACAGGATTTATTTATTGCTCTTGTCTAGAAATCAGGAGCTGGGTGGTTACATCTGTCCTTTCCCTTTCAGAGTGCTCTGGGTGGCTCAGGTTAGCAGTGGATTCAGATATACCCTCTCAAATACCTCCAGCTCTACTTAACTAAAACACTTGGTCTTAAATGGGGAATTTTTGTAGTGTGAATTAGTATAGGAGCACATTTGGAAGGCTCTGAAGAAAGCCTTGGGTGTCTTCGTTTTTGTTATTCCTGCAATCTTTGCAGAGACGTAACATCCAGTCAAATGATGCGGGATCACTTCTGGAAAACTCTCTGTTCTCTCATCTTCTATACGAATCCTTTTTCTGTATCAGGTCAGAGCACAAATGCTACAAAAAAAGTGATTTATTGGTAAAATAGTGATTTTGCTGAGAAAAGTTCAACAAAAAAATGACAAAACATCTCTCCCATCTGTCTCCCAAGAAGTACAAACTTCATCTTGAGATACTGTTTTTTGTTTCCGTGCTTGGAGACGTTAGAGAGCCTGATTCCTTCTCCTGAGAAGAGTAATAGATTTTCTTCTTTTAGACTGGGTATGGTATTTGAAATGCTCTTGGGGTGCTTGCCTTCACTTATCTTCTGTTTCTTATCTCTTGAGTCTGCCAGTAAGTCACTGGAAGGGTCTTTTTTGTGTTGTGAAGGGATTTTTTCATTCCTTTCCATGTTATGTGATGTCTTTATCATTTATATTCAGGGGAGTAGCAGGGCTTTCTAAGAGCACAGGGCCGTGTTGCTTGGGAATCTCGGCTCTGCACACATTTGCCACACCTTTGATTTGTAGGTAGAGAGTTTTAGATCTATTTTAGGGTGTTTCTTTTGCAATAAGTGCAGAATGTCTGTCACCATGAAACCCAACTCTTGTGCTAGGGTTTGTGGAAACATGAGCCAAGAATAAATATATTTTACTGCTTGTGGGAAGGGCTCTGTTCCAGTTTTGTGTGCTGTGCTCTGATCAAACTGCTGAAGGCAGCCTGTGTGAGAGTGTAGATGTACTGACACCCTGCCTAAATTAACATGTCCTCGCTATTTCTGGGGTCTGAGAGTTTTTTTGGTAAATATTGTGCTTGTTTGTGATCTACAGTTGGTTTTGGTCCGTTACATTGATGGAGGGATGGATGTTGTCTCCCTGGGGAAGGATCTATGACCGTCCCTGACTCAGCTGCATTAATTTGCAAAAAGTTCTCCCCCCTGAGCAAAAGGAGAGTTTCAGACCTGACTTTTCCAGAACCACAGTAAAGAGAGTCCAGATGGATGGGAGGACTGGGATAAAACCTGGCTCACAGCCTGGGATAACTGCACAGTGAGGATATAGCCAAAATGTCCCTCTCTGCCTCTTCTGACACTCTCCTGGGCCCTCCTGCTCTCTCCCCTTGCAAAGATCCACATTGTCCTTTCTTGTCTTTCCTTTCCAACTCTTTATTGCTTTAGTAATACCGAAAGGATCTCCTGCTCAAGCTGCCAGACAGGCAGCTTGTAATAACAGAGGCACAAAACCAGCACAAGAGATTTCCTGGTTTGACTAGGATTTGTGTGCAGGAAATCTCCTCCTGAGCCCCATGTGAGTGCAGAGGAACATTGCAGCCTTGCAGCCCAGCAAAGACATGGAGCTAAAACCCCCAGCCACCCCAGCTCCCCCACAAGAAAAGGGTAAAAGCATCAGTCAATGTCTCCAACACCCATTTCTTTGAAGGCAGCAGCTTTTGGGTGAGCGCTCAGCCTCTTCACTCTCTGTGAGCCCTGGCTCCCTTGCAGGGCAGCAGCCAACATGGGACCAGTGTTCCCTGACTTGCACCCTCTGGAAGTTTGTTTGTCCTCTGTCTTCATCTGATGAGCTGGGTGTGGTGATGAGCAGGGGATCTGTGGATATTGCACTGCGAAGGGAAGCGATTCCAGGAGGAGCTTTGGGAGAGGCTGCGGGGTGTCTTCTGTGGCCTTTCCGAACTAGAGTGCTCTGGAGCTGTTCCTGAGCTTATTAGCACTGAACCTTCTTAATTCCAAGAGGCTGCTCGATGGCCACTTGGGAGATAAGGGAAGATTAAATAGAAGAGCGTAAGTGCTTGAAGATGAATCCTCAATACCTGTGATGAAAAGGAGGCTGGATTAAGTGAGAGTTGCACCTCTGTGAGCTTCATTTCAGAGCAGGGATAGCTGATCTCACCCCCAGCTGCCACTGGAAATCATCTGGCCCAGGCTGGAGAAAAGTTCGAGCCATTCTGGCATTAAGCTAAAATCTTTTCTGGAGGTCTACACTTTTAAAAAAATAGTTGTGTAAGGCACTGAGAGGAATATTGATTGAGACTCTCAGGATCTGGTGGCAAAAGGATTGTTTAAAGGGTGGCATGAGTTTTGTAAACACACAAGGGATGAAAACGATGAATCAGAGGAATGCGCTGGTAAAGAACAGCCTTTGTTAAAAGAAGATACTCATTCCTCTAGAAAGCATCTTACAGAGAGCTAAAGAGAAGTGATAAAGTATGAACAATAGTCCTGATTCTTCTACTGCACTTAGAAAAATAAGGACAGACCTTGCTGGAATACACAGTTGGCAGGAAGGGCAACCTTGGACAGGAGGAGTCTTTCTCTGGGCTGGACTCCATCTTGGCTCCAGGCTTGTCCATAAGGATTTCACCTCCAGAAGGAATGCTGCAATCCTCACTGAGGTGCCATGGATGGGAGCACTGAGCACAGCATTGGCTTTGTTTGTGCTGATTTCCTTGCATTGTGTTGCTTTAGGCCTGGCAGCAACTGGCACATTATCAGACATTGGAAGCCAGGAGATTCCAAAAGCAAGGTCAGTGACCAGGCATGTCCCACCTGAGGGAGATTCAGTCGATTGCACCACACTGTGGAGGCTTCCCACAGCTTTCCAGACCATTGTGTTAAGATGACATCAGTGATGTAAACCCACAAGAGCCAGGGATTTTGGACTTCGGGATGAAGATCAGGTTTCTAAAATTCATGTCTGTGCCTCAGTAGCCCTATCTGTCCTCCACAGGGAGTTCCTGGGGAAGTTTGTTGGAAGTTGGTGCAGTCGGCACAACCCAGTGCTGGGATGGACTCTGTGCTGCACCGAGAGTTGTCTTTGATGTCTCTCACTGGTTGCTATCGTGACTGCTGTTGCTGTCAGGGAGAGATGTAGTGCAGTGAGCTGAAGACACTGATCTGATTATGGTGACAGACTATGAAAATAAACGTTTCTCTAAGAGCAGAGTTTTGACAGTTGACGTTTTTTTAAAGCCCATTCACAAAACTTGGGATATTATACTTTATTTTCTTACTGTTCACAGTGAAAGGTTGCATGCACTAGACACCCATGGATATGTAAAATTAAACGCATTAAGAAAACAATAAATTATTTTGAGTCAAATGTATATCTCTTAAAAACTTGTTGAGTCTCTGGCTGTTTCAGGTCTGCTTGAGATGGAGTTAATTGTCCCCAAAGTGCTGAGCTTTGGGGAGTGTCTTGGTAGCTAAAAGGTGTTGGTAATACCCCAGTGCTCTGAGCAGTATTGGCACAGCATCAGGGCTGTCTCCCCAGCATTCCTTCTCACCAGCAGCCTGGAGGTGGGCGAGAGCTTGGGACACAGGGACACAGCCAGGACAACTGATGGAAACTGCCCAAAGGGATATCCCACTCCAAAGGACATCGGCAGCAAAAGCTACGAGAGAGGAGGATGGGAGGCATTCATTATTATGTTGTTTCTTCTCTGGAGCAATTCCTACGCATCCTGAGGTCCTACAGCCCAGAAAGTGGCTGGACATTGCCTGCTGATGGAAAGTAGAGAACAAATATTTTGTTTTCCTTTGCTTCTGTGAGACTTTTCCCATCTGATTTTCTCCCTACCCTGTCCTGTTGGGGGGATTGATAAGCAGCCTGTGGGGACCTGGCCTCCAACGAGTGTCACCCCACCACATCAAGGGACTTTTCCCTTTATCCTGACGCCGGGATCAGCTTTGCAAAGGCAGCTGGATGACCTGAGCTGGGAAGTAACAGAGCCTGATTGCTCATGGATCTGTACCTCATAATTGATTGGGCTTTGGCAAAGCCTTTCCTGCAGGACAGAAATTAGTAGGGCAAGAGGTTTTTAAGAAAGTCAGCTTGCAGCCACTAAAGAAAGGAAAAATTACTAATTATATATGCAATCAGTTCTGCCGGTGAGACAGTGATGAGCTTCCTACAGAATTGTCTGTGGAAATCTCTTTGTCTTTTTTTGGAAACAAAAAACTCTTGGAGAATACTTTGGGGGGAAAAGGTCATGACATTTGAGAGGGGAAAAAAGAAAAACACAGTACAGTGATTTTTTTTTTTTTTCCACAAGCCTCAAATCTGCAGTGCCTGGGCTCCATACTTCTGTCAGCAATTTTCTTTCCCCTCCTATTTTTGCAAGAGAATTTTAATACGAATTTTGTCATGACTTGTGACACACAGGAACTGCCTTGATTTCCCCCAGCCTGTACGGTGCCTGTCCCCTGCCCTTCTGGCACAGCGTCTCTCTGTGTTGTTCCTTGAATAACATGTTGAATAATGAGCTTTTGTCAGGGATGTAGCATTGGCTGGTGGGAGTTGGTAGGGTTTGGTTGGCTCCTGCCAGCAAACACAGAGCCATCAGCTGGGACAGCTGTGGAATTCCCTCGTGAGGTGTTGGGTGTGATAAACTGATCTAGGAAGATTATCTGTAGAGAGGCTGTTATCCAGCAGAAAATACAGAGCCTTTATTTATTTTCGCATTTAATAATGAACCATAAACTGCATCAAATCAAACATGGATTCCCTGTTGAATTGCGTTAAATCAATGGTGACTTATAGTTTTACCTCCTTTGTGTGCTATAGGGTGCTGTTTAAGGTGGAGAGCAAAGGAAATGTGTGTTATTGCACCAAATGGTTAAATAACATTTGCACTAACAAATATCGTGCGTGTTTATTGGAATGTGGGCGTCAAATAGGTCTGTTTGCCTCTGTCCTTGCTGTTATTATGGATTGTTAAACTGTCAGACACACTTTGTCTATCAGCAGTTGCATGTTTATAGTGAAGATGCCATGGAGGGACTGGTTGGATTACCCTAAGGGGATCCCTACACACCCCACTTTGGAGTTCCCAGCGTGCACTGACGGAAGCAGGGTTTTTCCCACAAATTTCTATGGCTTTGGATCATCCTCTGTTCCTGTTCTCTCACCATTTGCTCTGCCATGACTCTTGCTGTCATCAGCAAGCTTCCAGGATTTGGGCACTGCAAACAGCAGGTACCAGGGCAGTGTATGTAAGGCAGGGTCTCTGTACATGGGTTTTATTCTCTACTTGCATAATTTTTTGTCAAGGGAAGTGATCTTTGAAAATAAAACCCAGCTTTCTGCTGGGATCTGTCTGTGAAGGGCAGTGGGAAAGGGATGCTGCTTATCCTTGACCTGCTGGATTATATCACTCCTATTTCTCAGCAGAAATGTTCTCCCTTTGCAAGTGAAAAGAGGACGTCTCAAAGAAACCTCTCTGCAGAGCTCTGACCCATGCTCCCAGTGGAGCTGGGGTTAGCAGCACTCCTGTCTCCAGCCATGAGGAGTGTAAATGGGCTTTGCCAAGCGCTTCCACATGCCTGCCAATTTTTTCTCACAGTTCAGTCGGTTGTTTTTTTAAGATTTTTTTTACAGAGCTTTTCTTTTTTAAAGCAAACCAATGCTGTGAGCCTTGCATTTAACTGAATGCGTGTGCTCAGGCAGATGCAACTAATGCAGTAGAAAAGTAAGATTAGAGGTGATTTGGGTAATTTTCCAGTTTGTGAGTGGGCAGTCAAGTCCCTCCACACACAATCTGGGAGAGTATCTGAGCTGCTCAGTACTTTGGGGCACTACATAAAATCCAGGTACATTTTGTACCTGGATTGTAACCCAGGCAGTATGGTGGGTTTGGGGAAGTGGTGCTTGTTTTCTTAGCTTCTCTTTCACGGAAGTCGTACTACATTTGTAGTGCCCTTTGCTCTGATGGGCAAAATCCATGGCAGTTTGCTGCTTTTGTAGCAGCCTTTTTTCCTAGGAGAAATATTGGAAATGTGCTGTATCAATAGTATCTAACTCTGTTACCATTGGGAACCACCTTGTTAACAACTGAACAGTTAAATCTCTCCCTTCCGTGGTTGAGAGAAAGATCTTCGTTCCTCACTATTCCTAACTACTCCTCAGTACCTGCCATGGGCAAACATGTAAATGTGATGGGATAAGGAATCAGCTTGGGTTATATATAGAAAAGCTGAAAATCTTGTGTCTGTATGAGACTGGATTTAGTGGGAGCATCTTGGGGGAGCTGATGCACTGAATTTCACATGAACAAAGCATGGCCAGCACTTGTGCAAGGGTCCCTAATCCTCCAGGGCTGTGTCCAATGCTACTTTTGAGGGACTTGCTGGCGTTCAGGAGCAACCACATCACTGAGGTTCATTACTCTGTTTGACCTGGACTGCTCTGAGCTATCCATGGCAAGGCAAAATCTGAGGGATTGGATTTGCAGTCAGTAAGTGAAATATTAGAGCTTATATTAAGCAGTAGAGACTTAAGGTAGAATATACTTTATCATATTTTAAGCTTGTAACATAAACAGTGATGGGTTGTTCTTATCTGAGTGCTTCCAAACAAGATTTTGATCCCACCTAGCACATTGCTGTTCCAGCTGAGGGCGTAGGAAATCAAAGATTAAATGCTGAGATGAAATGACCTTCCCCTCCTTTCTCCCTATAGATGATTTACATTTAAGCCCAGATGCAAACCTAGATTTCACAGCTGATTTTCTTAGTGTAGACTAAACCAAAATCTTGTTATTCAAAGCTTGTCAGTGTTCAAAGTAAATCATATAATAGTTTATTCTCTTTTCTGGCAGAGGTAGAGTGAAATTCTCAGGCAGAGATCAATGTACAGTGAAGAAAGCTCCATGGAAATATTGCTGCTCACTGGAATGTATACTTATTTATTCAATTTCTAGAAATCTAGATGAAAGACAGGGAAGACGGAGGGATTGTTCTAATGAAATTGGCAACAATAATTGTAATTAAACCAAAACTGTTTAGGTTTGAAACAAAATCATTTAGAGTTTGACCAAAGCTTGGCGTTGTTGGTTCTCTTCCTTTCTGACACTGCAGACGCATTTCTGCTAAACCATTACGTGTTTAGCATTGACTTCCATTAAAAAGACATTAAGACTGTGGGAAGATTTTTGTCACGGCAGTGAATCACTAAGAAGAGCTGTGTGTGACATATCAGGACAAAATGGTTATTTCAATGTTTGAGCAGTGCCAGCACAAGGCACACAGCCCCTTTGGGAATGGGAAAAGCTGGGGATTGCTATAAGGCTCCTTCATCATCCTTCTTTACCCATTTGGTGCTGCTGAGCAAAGGGTTGTGCTGGGGTGAGGATTTTGCTGCATCTGGGAATGGAGTTTCTCCCTGGCCAGGGCAAGGAATGGTTGATGGCCATGGCATGAAAGGAATTACACAATTAGCTCCCACAGCCTGGATGGGAGTGCTGGTGTGGAATATGTCCCTAAACCAGAAATGTGCCATGTCTAGTGTTAGGAAAAGTGCTGTCTTTGTTATGCTTCCCTTCCTGCAGAACTTAGGAGAAGTCACAAGAGCTGCCCAGAAAAAGGCAGAAATGGGGATATTTTGAGTGGAAAACCTTTGACTTCAGATTTTATTTCTTCCACTGTTGTTGAGGGCACACAATAAATCTTCCCTAGTTATTTTCACTTGAGGCAATGATGCACCAGAGTGATGTGTTATAGCTTACCCCGGTGCAACAAATATCCTCAATTTACTTTTTTACAAGCCTACTAATTTTCATGGATTTCTAGAACTGTTTATGAACTGAGGAACAGCTGTATGATGGAAAGGGATATAAAACCCCCCAAGCACAGAACCTCCAGAATATCTGCAGTGAACAAGCAGACAGACCAATGCATTTATATCTGAGGAGTGAGTGAGACCGTTCACAGCTAAATCCTTCATCAGCTGCCGCTGGTATAGATAGCATTGATGTCTTGGGCCGCATCCAAAAGTTTTGTAGGTGACCAGGGGTGGCACTTTGCGTCCTCTAGTCCAGATTGGAGATTTTTGCTCCAAGCCCTTTGAGCAAAAATGAGATGAAATATGGTTTCTTTTTGCTCAGAGGGGCCCAAAGGTCTTGGAGGAAAATCAATTTGCTTGACAGACTTGGCAAGGAGAGCTCTCAGCTGGTGGCTGGCCTCTCTCCAAGCTCTCCCTGTCCAGGGACAGGCAGGATAATTTAGCAGATCTTGTTCCAGCAGAGTGGGATAACATATTCGTAGATGTCCAAGTGACTGAAGAGCTCAGTGCATAAGCACTTGGGAGAACAAATCTGTTTGGTGCTGGCTCTTGCCTCCTATGGAGAGAAGGAACGTGCTTGACTCTGTCCTGTGGCAGGCACCAGTTCAAAGTCACTTTGAAAGGGGGCAATGGAAAGCACTGGGATGGTCCACAAATGTCCAAACATTAATTTCTCTCAAAAGTGCCCAGGATTTCCCCTCAGTCCGTGGATATACCACGACTAATTTGTTTTATCAACAGCTAGCTGATGTTTCAGTTTTTCCTCAGTTTTTTTCTTACTGCTTTAACTTTTTAACCTTCTTATCACCTCTAACTGAGTGTGTTTTGGGTGATTTTGAATGAAATTTCAACACTACTCTTTTTCAAGAAAAGCATTGCTGTTACTTTAGCAGCCTTGCAGACATGCAGTTATTAGTGCTGTAGCACAGCAATGGGATAATATGACTCTCCTTGAACCCTTCTCTCTGTTTGTTTTTACTGTCACTGTGTGTCTTGGGATTTAAGGATCTCTGGAAACCTTCCCTGTGTGCAGCCCCTGGGAGGAGCCAATGTGTGCTGGCACAGGCTGCCCTGGTGTGGTGGATAGATGAGGTTTTCAGTTTTCTCCGATTCCAGTTAGTAACTGTGATAGGAAAACCACAAAGGGGAAAAGGGGCTCTTCTCCAACTGCAGCAAGTCAGCCCTGCCTTCAGCTCTTCGAACACGTTGTGTTGTCACACGAAAGTGTTGCACCAAGCAGATTTGTTGTATGAATGTGCCTGGTGGTGTTTGCAATGAATCCTGTGGTTTATGTTGTGTTTGTAGGATGGAGGCTGCTTTAAATTCATTACCCTTTCATTAAGTTTGTTCCGTGGTGTTTTAATTGACTGTTGTCTGTGGAACCCAAATAAATGAGAATCCTGGAATAGCAAAAGAAGGGTAACACAAGCAGTAAGCATTTTTTTGTTATGATAAAATAATTCTGAGTATATGGGAAGAAAATTCCAGAATGCAAATTGTAAGTCCTAAATGTCCAGCCTCATTTCTAACCTGCATTTAGAGGAATCTTGTGGTTGTCCTGCTTGGAAGAGTCAAACACCTGAAAATTCCTGCAGTGAGGGCTCCCTGCTGCATGGCTCAGCTGTCCCTGGCCTGCACAGGGAGCGTGGGACAGCTCTTGGGAGGGGTAGTGCAGAGCAGGCTCTGGCACTGCGCATTTAAGGGCTGTTGTTGGGGCCGTCAGATCACTTTAGACAAAGTCAGGAGTGATTTAGCAGAGCTGATTCTGCCCTGAGGAAGAGAAAGGAGTAACTGACCTGGGAAGATCTTTTCCCACTCTCTTTTATGTGATGCTGTTCCTGTTTCAATCCTCTGGGACCCAAAACTGTGCAGCGTTTTGCATCTCAAAGTCAGCCTGAGAGAAGGTTACTGAATACAAAACAAGTTCATCCAAGAGTATGGGAGATGAGTTAGCAGAAGGTGTTGAAGTATTATTTGACATCATTAACTTGTGCTTTTAATCATAAGAAATATACCTGAAAAACTTCATGGCATCCTCCTCTTCCCTGGTAAAAAATGGCATAAGAACACATAACAAAAATAACTTCAGCCCCTTACTCCCCATCTCTGTCACAGGTGCAGTGGAGTAACAGACTTACAACATATTTTCTGTAGAGCCTCCCTTCCCTTCCCATGGGCAGCCACACGTCCCCCTGTCCCTGTATTACACGGAGAGGACAGCCCTTAGCTGCCACCTCTCTGGTTCTACCAGAACTGTGCCAATTAAGGAGAGTTTTCTGTATTTATCATGGAAGAGTTACTTACACCCACTGACATTTCTGCTGGCTGCTGTTAAAATCCTCTCCGCTCTAAAGTCAGCAGCTGCATCTCAGGGTGACAAATAAAACTGGTACTGAAGAAAATGTCTCCTGAAGTGTTGAATGTAAAATTGTTTAATGGTAAATAATACAGCCTGCAATGATGTGCTGGGAAAATGGACTAAAAGGAGAAATCAAATTTAATGTGCTTCAGGTTTTTGCTCTTTGCTGTTACAGGAATTGATCATGCACAGTTAGTGAGAAGGGTAAGAACACTCAGGGGAGACAAACATCAACACATCTCAGGAGCAGAAAAGACAAAGGTTTCAGAAAAATGTTCTTTCCTTTACTTTCTAGTTGTTCTGCTTATTGTTTGTTGTTGTTCTGGTGTTTGGTTTTTTTTCTTAAGAAACAATGCATTTCTTTTATCTTCCCCTCTTTCTTCCTTTTCATCTTCTATCTTAAATGTCTCATTAGCTTCTGCTGCGGAGTTGTGCAAGATCAAATGTTGTCAGCCTGTGCTGATGAATACCTCTCTGCAAACCTTACATAATCCATGCCAGCCCCAAATCAGGTTAGTGCAGAAATAGAGCTTTACACCTTTGAACTGCCAGTTCTGCAGCAAAAAGCAGCTGCTGGCATCGTGTGCCAGGCCAGGCTTTGGCAGCAGTCAGGAAGACATTGCACTAAGTTTTGGGACACAGAAATGAGGAGTTGCAGCCACTTATCCCATATCCTTTGGAAGTCCCCTACCAGTTTATTAACTCTGAATCAGGTGCACGTTTTTCATGGTCACAAAGGTGGAAAATTTCAGTATTTCCAAGGCCATACTCAATAATGACACGAATTTTTCTAGTTCTCCACTTAACTCCGTGTTTTTCCTGGCTGACTCTGGAACATAGCAGGGAAATTTCTGTGCAATTCCATTATTGCCAAGGGCCAGATTGTCAGCTGCATGTTTGAGTGTGGGACACAGAATCAGAAGGGACCCACAAGGATCACGGAAGTCCAACTCCTAGGCTGAACAGGTTGCATTTGCAGCAGTGTGGGTGCAGTTTAGGTTGACTCTGTTGAGATTATCATCCTTTGTGCTCCATGCAGGAGCAGCTGTGGTAGTTTGTGCATCCAGAGCAGTCCAGGGAATGGACTTGTACAAGAAAGGCTGACAGGGCTGCAGTTTGATTTTTCTTGGTTAGTCAAGAAAGTGTGTGCAGGTTACGCTGCATCCCTGGGGAATCCCTCAAAACCAGAGAGGGTGCTCATTATCTTTCACTGGGCCTGACCACTGTTCTGTGTTAAGGCAATATATATTTCTGTGTTTGCTGTCAGAGAAGGGTTTGTTTTATCTTATTTTAAACCTCCTTGAAGCCTGTGCATAAACATTCACCTGTTGCTCTGTGGCAGGTAAATAAGAATTGAGCCTTTTGTATGCTATGGGAATAAGATGGAAATGCTGCACTGAGGATGCAAGCAAACAAAATAGGATTATTGACTGATCTCTTGAAAAATGTATGTGCATTTCTCCTGGACCTACTGTGAATTGAAGGAATCTGAGTAAATGCACATCCCTGAATCTCTCCCCTCTGCTACTTACCTTAGTACTTGGCTCCTCATATGTTAGGGCAGCAGCAGCAAAATGCATTAGAAAACAGAAGTACAAGTAACAGCTGCAAGGAATGAAAAACTCTTGGAGGTGGTGTCATCTTGCAAAGAAAAATGTGTTGAAGTAAATGATCCTCTCCCAAAATGGGAGTCTGGCTGCAAACAAGGAATCAGAGAGAAAATAGGGAAAGTGCTTTTCACAGAAGTAATCCAGGGAAATCATATGCTACAACTTTCTTGCAGGCCAGGCACTAATTTAATCACAGGAGATAAAATGTGTCCTATTTCACTGCAGGACACGGGAAGATTACTGGCTCGTTTATTTCAGGGCTTAAGTGCATGTGCATAGGTCATACTTTATTTTCCAGATGCTTCCTGCAAGCAGAATATTTGGACCTGCTGCAAGGTAGAGGCCTGAGGATGGTTCAGGACAAGGGTCGAGTCCAGTGCGGAACCAGAGGAGGCCTTGGGGGCTGCCTTGGAGAAGGCCTAGATTTCCAAACATCCCAGTTTTCCTTGCTCTGTCACATGCCAAGTGCCAGAGCAAAGGGACCTGCCTTTCTCTTTCCCATTTCTGTGTTTGGTGCCTTTCACTAGAGAATTATTAGGTAACAAATACATAGACACACACACATAGAGAGAGATTCTCATTAAATGAAGAAGGACTAAGTAACTGCACATTATTGACTTTAATGGTTCCCAAATGTACATCCTGTATTGCTTCTGGATCTGGGGGAATCCCAGCTTCGGATGTGAGCTTTGCCTGCAGGTCTTTTCCAACATCAAGGAGCCTTCCAATTAGAGCTGCCTTGTGTGTGGGTTATAATTTGATGCTTCTGGCCTGCTCAAAGTACTTTTACTGGAATAAAACCCATGCCACAAATCCTGTTTTATGATGTACCTGTCAGCTCCTTAGTGCAGGAAGTGGAAGGGGGCTGATGTACACCATTGGGATACTTAGAAGTTAAAGACCAATGATCTGTATTTAAGACTTGGGAATGAGGGAGGGAGACAGGACCAAAGAGAGAGTGAAAGTGGCTGATTCCTTAGTGCTAATATTCCTCAGAGAGTGTTAATGGGCTAAAGGGAAATTCAGCCACTTGAAGAGGATGCTTCAAACAGAAGGATTACTGAAGGCTGAGGAAAGAAAGGCAGAGCAAAGCCCTGGTCCTACTCCAGTCAGGGGATGCTAATGTGGCTCTCAGCTATTCAAAGCCAAAAAAGAAAGAGAGGAGGAGGCTGTGCCCCCTCGAGAGGGATGCTCATGAAGAAGGGAAAACATTAAACCAACTGCTCTGTGCAATTTAGTCAGGCAAAAGGCATAAAGGAAGGAAAGTGGAAATGAGAATGCAGTCATAAAAGCAATGACCAGGTCAATGCTATTTTTAGTTTCCATAAAGTTATGGTTCTATTCAGTGAAGGAAAATGGGGTAAATTCCTCTTTGCCATCCGGCAAGGATGAAGGAAAACTTGAACGTTTCTCTCTTACCTTCTCACTTTGACTAAAATCTGCCAAAAGGTGCTTTTTTTCCCCATCTCTGTTTGTCCAGTTCAGGTCTAAGATAAAAGTCCCTGCTATTTTTGCGATATGCCAGTGGTGTTGTTTCTGCTGTTCATGAGAAGATGGAAATGGACCTCCTTGCAGGCAGCTCACAGTCTGTGGGACAGGCACCCATCTGGAATAACTGGGTAGCTCATTCCCTCTTCCCTTCTTATTGAGTGCTTGGGTTGGTTTATTGCAGGTGTTGGGAATGCTGGGTTTAAGGTAGGGCAAGTCACAGACTGCCACAAAAACTGTGGTGAGGAGGGCATATAGCAGGAAATGGGAATGTGAGCCTGAAACATCTATTGGGTATTTAGCAGAGGGGGTCGGAGGAGGAGACTGCAAGACTCCAGCACTGCTGCTGCACTGGGCACACACCCCTTGGAGCCAGAAGAGGCTTCCCAGGCTTGGGAAGAGCTGAGGTGGCTCCAGGGTTCCGTGTCTCTTGCTTGTGTGGATTCCTCTCTTTTAGCACTACACTGCTGTATTTGACTTTTCAACAAAGTAACTACCATTTTGGTGAATTTTGAGATGAGAACAACTCTTCCCATGACTCAAATGCCCATCTCACAAAGATTGCGTCAAAATCTAATTATGAGTAATTACCCTATCAGATGTCTCATCATTCATTCCTGTAATTGGGTTTGCAGGGCTCAAAGATTTCTGCTGAAAGATGTGTAAAATGATTCAGGCTTTTGACATTTGCCTTCAGAATGTTTGTGGCGATGTTTTGAGTCCAGAACCTCTGCAGTCAATAGCTGTGGCTGTAATGGACACTGAGCACTTGGACCACTGCCAGCGTTCCAGAGCCATTCACGTGCCCTGCCTGGGGGGAATTCTGTGGTGGGCACCATCAATAACATCCAGAGAGGAGCTTCCTGCTGGAGCTGGATGAAGCCTGTGGCACTGGCAGCTCACACAGGGCAAAACTCCTCCAGGTTTGGGCAGTGAAGCCCATGGCAATGTGGGAGCCTTCCTTTACTCCTTATTCCCATTTTTGCTTGAATTCCTGCTGAGCCCCTGAGTAATTTTGCTTGAACACATCTGGGTCAACTTCTGTCCTCATTTGGACGTTGGTTCAGTTTTGGCTTTAAGCAGGTTTTCATGAGAACAGCTGAAGGGAGAGACTGGCCCCGGGAAGCTGCTGAAGTAAGAACACTTACAGATCTTGTGCGTTGCGTAAGCAGAGGGGGCAAAAAGGACAGCAGTCACGAGAACAACTCTCTTCCCTGTCTCGTTGAAACAAACCTCTTTTCTTCCAGGACAAAGCCATTACTTTTTATACAGCAAACGGGGCTGTTTTGTTGTTTTAATGGATTTACAAATTGAATTTATTAGCAGTAACTCCACCATTGTGATGTTAAATGGCAGGAAATTGGCCTGCTCTGTTGCAGCCACCTCTTACTACTTTTCCCCCTCTCTTCTAAGAGGCAGGGTTTTGAAAAGACCTGAACAAGGACATCATAGAGAATCTTAATTCAGTTCAGTTTAAAAGCTAAATTAGAGCAATTGATCGTTTCGTTCTGATGATCAGGGACTCCCAGGAGAAAATCCTGAAACCTCTATAAGAGCCAGACTTGAGGAATAACAGCAAGTGATTCAGAGCTGTTTGGAAACTTATTTTTCAGCTCACTGACAGTTATGAATGTCATAATAATAATTGCAAAAATTTTCGAAAAAAACTTCAAGTCAAACTAAAACACAAGGGCTCATTTTGATTGCAAGAACATTATTTTAAAAACAAAAGGAAGTAGATATTTTCTCAAAGCTGGAGAGCGACCTTTTATTAGAGCATGTAATGATAGGCCAAGGGGAATGGCTTTAAACTGACAGAGGGGGTTTTAGATTCAATATTAGGAAGAAAATCTTCCCTGTGAGGGTGGGGAGGCCCTCGCAGAGGTTGCCCAGAGAAGCTGTGGGTGCCCCATCCCTGGAAGTGTCCAAGGCCAGGCTGCACGGGGCTTGGAGCGACCTGGGATAGTGGGAGGTGTCCCTGCCCGTGGCAGGGTGGGTAGAGTGAGATGAACTTTGAGGTCCAGCCTACCCAAATCACTCTGTGATATTTGTAACTGAAAGACAAATCAAAGTCTTTATTCAAGAACATTGGTGGAGGTTTTGAGGCTACTCAAAAGAGATTTTTGCTTTTATTTTCAACGTTGACTTGGCACTATGGGCACAGTCCTGTGGCATGATCTGAAGTATCTTTATCCTTCACAAATCAGACAACCTGCCAAAATATGCTCATTTGGTTCACTTTATGATTATTAGTCATTATTTCTCTAAAGGAAACAGTTTCATTTTGAATGGATTGATGCTCTGCATAGGTTGAATTTTTAGGGCTCCGCTTAGACAAAGTTTCCAGAGTTACCCCAGTGCAAGAGCCCAGAGCCACTGCTTTAGTGGCATTGTCAGAGCAACGGGATCCTCTGAGGGAGACACACTGGGGCAAGGACAGCAGGAAGGTCAGCTCAGAGAACTCTGTGAACTGAAAACTCTGTAGGCAAGGAACACATTGCAGAAAAGTCAGGGGCAAACTTCAATGAAACATCAGCAGAACAGATGAAAACAAAAAGAAAATAGTTATGAAATCATCCATAATGGATTAATCTGGAATTGTGACTAATGCATCGTTCTGGTACTCAGTGAAAGAAACCTCAACTTCAAATTTATTATATTTTCCTTTGCACATGTGGTTTTCATAGGTGCTGGAATGAAAACATGAAGACAAGCCTATAAACCCCTCTATATTTAAAGTTAATGACACAGAAATCTCAGTATAGCTGGTGTGCCAAGAAAAAAATAAATCACATTCTGCTCATCTTTACTTTTTGCCCTTTTTTTGTGTTTTGCTTTCTTGAGCAGATTTTGTCTTTAAACCAGTTCCCAGTAAATGACTACTGACGACACCAGAACTGCACATGATTTCAGCTGACACTGCCAGGCTCTGGCTCCACAGCATAGGACACGAACCAATTCAGAAATAAAACTTGCCTCTTAGCTGGGCAGGCTTGTGGCCATTGCATTAGGTGTGTAGAGCTGGTGCCAGTGTGACACGCAGTTTGGAGTTAAGAATGAGCTCAAACGGTTTGTAGCTGTGTGTTTTTGAGTGTTTTCCTTGAAATGCGCTCTAAAAGCTCTTGACTCAAAAATGGCTTTTTTTCACGGGGGAAAAATACCAAGTCTTCCTGTTGAAAATAAATTGATAACATGACCTGAATGCTTCCTAATGACTGAAACTGGAGGACACAGAAATCATAGTGTCTGTTTATCTTAGTCGCCTGCTTCTAAGCAAAACTATCTTGCCTCTTGTTCTCCTCCATGGGTATGAAATTTTTAAACTCACTGGACAAATCCAACCAAAGTTGGCAAGGAAGAAGACCAGAAGTCTCACAAATGATTAAGTTGTTAAACATGGCAAAAATGAAGCAGATGGAAGTAAGTAACCCGCTCCAAGTCCAACCCACATACAGGACTCCAGTAAGGATTTTTTACTAGACACCAAAAATCCTATTTCGGCAAATTTCATCAATGTAGCCTGGGAAAAGACTCCACTGATGTCTCTGTCAATCTACCAAAAGATACAAATCAATATAAACAAAATTTTACTGGGTCTTGTAACAGCCTGATCCTAAAAGGTGTCTATTGCTGTTTTGCAAGTCTCATGGGTTTTTCCCCCACTTATTTTTTTTTTTTTTGAAGTAGGTGATCTCATCTTTTGGAGAGTTGTGAATGTTTAGGTTTGGAATGTTTCCCGATTAAAATCACAAACCCATTTCAGTCTACGAAGGTTTCCATCCAACAAGGTTCACAGGAACTATGCCTGCAATTAGGATTAATTTACCAAATGCAACGACCTCTGGAGCAAGCAGGGCTTTCCCAGTCATGGGCCATCCCTGTGATACAGGTTTGGAGAGAAAAATATTTACTATGGAGAAGGGAAATTACAGCACTTTGCTGAGTTAAAGGAACTGTGTGTAAATAAAGATACCCTCTGCTCCCACAGTCCAATTATAACATTGATGTGCGTGATCTGAAAATTATATACTGTGAAAATAATCCCCGGTTACAGAGCCACCTCTGACTGGCTCTCCTTGATTTCAGAAACACGTAGCATAATTGCATGCTCCAACAGAGATCTTAATTTGAATTATTCCAGAAGAAAAACCTTTATAGAGCAGTTTTCACTGTAGGGCACTAAGCCAAGCCTGCTAGGGCCAGGGAACAGAAGAATGGTCTGTATCATATTTTGTGACACCAACTCACAAGGTGAAACCCTGTGGCTGAAGGCACGAGTGGGGTTTTTGCCAGGCCTTCTCTGAAAGAACCTGCAGAACTCAGGCACAGGAGCATCTCTGGGGTGGGTTTGAACACCCTCATGGCCTGTGCACCTGTAGGTGAACATCAGGCCCAGGTGCAAGGGATGAGTTTCCATGAGAAAAAATCAGCAACAATAAACCCATTAACTCTGCTTTGAACTAACTGCCATTATCAGTTCTCTGTGTTTGGGGCACAGAAAAGTTTTTCTTTCTGGAAATACGGGCCAAATACTGTCTTAAAAAATCTCTTTATTGGAAAGCAGCAATAATTGCAAACATCCCCAAACAAAATGCTGC
This sequence comes from Gymnorhina tibicen, assembly GCA_013399875.1. NCBI lineage: Eukaryota > Metazoa > Chordata > Aves > Passeriformes > Artamidae > Gymnorhina > Gymnorhina tibicen. The sequence goes on from VXAZ01001688.1 coordinate 285,437, forward strand.
AGGGTTTCCTTTAACTGAAAGGATAAGAAAACATGGTGTGCTCTCGCTGTCAGACATCGCAGTAAAGCTGGGCAAGTATTGCCTGTAGGATTATTCAATTTTTGTGGTAATTTTGCAGGCAGCTTTACACAAGCATATCAGAGCTACTCTTTCATTGGCAAGGCTGGGTTGAACTGTGTATTTCCTGCCTGTAGCCGAGAAATCCTCGAGAAAGTAAATGCATTGCCCTGGTGTTTCCTGAGCATTGTTGATATTGCCAAATTACCCGTTTTGGTGAACAAGCCGAAAGTTCAGCGTGTCCCCTGAGTTTTTCTCCGACTCTTTTAAAGCAGCACCTCTGTGCTCCCCAGCAGGGACTGGGCAGTGAAGTTAATGTAGGACAAATCTGGGATGACTCACCGGCTGTTTGTTACTGTGCACAGTTTGTATATTCATTACCCGCCCCTACGAGCTGTTTCCCGACCCAGCCGTTCTGAGTCAGGCTGATGTTTTGGAACGAGGGAGTTTTGTGGGAAAAATGAGTGTGCTGGTGGTTCCACGTACTGATAAAAGGCTGGTTCTTCCCCCGGCTCAGGAAAGGAGCCTGCTGCATAATAAATTGCCAGTGTTTGAAGTCAGGAGAAAAAAGCACGGCAAGAACCTAATAAAAGTACTCAATTCACTGCTTTTATAGACAGGCCTGAGTTGGTGTGGATGTTCAAGCCTTAAAAGCATGGGTTGAGCTACTTGAAGCATTCAATTGTAATTCAAATTCAAAGAATAATTGGAATAAATAACTCCAAAGTTGCAGCCCTGTCGAGCACTAAGGCAGGACTGGCAGCTGCCTGAATCTCTCTGTGCGGGATGTGCCTTTCCGTCTCCTCTGGGCATTGTGTTTCCTCTCTGTGTGGAAAACTACTTGATAGCAAACATGCCCGTGGCAGAGAGCATTGGTTTGCTTGGTTTGCTCTATTTAAAGCAGAGATCAGTGGGACCTTATGGAAGGAGGGAGAAGCTCCTTCCCTTAGAGATTCATGGGATTTACTCAAGAGTGAGCAACAAAGTGGGAGACTGCTGGGAGGTGCAGAGCCAGTTTTGTAAGGAATGGCTGAAATTTCCCATTGCTGGGTTGGAATCGTGTGTATCTTCCTGGCCATTCAGGAGATTATGGAGGTGGCTGGGAAGGAACTCCAGGCTTGTGCACCAGGGTGCAGGACAGGCCTGTGCTTTTTTAACGTGTCACCTTATCTCAGGATAGGGCTGATCATTTCCTCCTTCATGTTTCCCAGGAACACTGCACTGTGACCAAGGTGGGACTCAGATGCTGGAGTCCTGTGTGAACTTGATCCTCTTTGAACTGTGTGACCTCCAATGAAAGCTGGGCAAGTTTAGAGAGGAAAACAGCTTATCTTTTCCTTCTCCTTGCTGGATGGATGCCCTTACTTTGTTTCAGATCATTCAGCTTTAGTTTTGCCAGGGAAAGGTTATTTATTCAGCATTCAAATGGTCAGCTAATTAATTTTTTATATGCAGAGCTTTGAATATTTCTCTTTGAAACACCATAAGAAACCACCTCTTTTTTTTTTTTTTTTTTTCCCCCCCTGGGCAATATATTTTCTTCTCCAGCCATGACCTTCTCTCTAAAGCTGCCTAGAAAAATAACCTTGGAGAGATCTCCAACTCGTGGGTGTCAGGTGGGACTGAGAACAGGTGAGACAGTTTATGAAGAAGTTTTTATTACTTACACTGAAAGAGGCACCCCTTTCACAGAAATTCCCAGTATTCACACACAATGTTCAATACACTCAACATCAGCATGTGAAGGGTATGTGCCTGGCAGAGCACCCAAGGCCACAGTGGTCAGAGGGGAAGCCAAGGGGTCTCTTTGTCTGCTGTCGTGTCCTCCTGGTTGTCCAGCCTTGCTGTCCTTGCAAATCTGTCCCTCACTGGTGCTGCTCTGAACTGGAAAGAATCTCCTGAACCTGTGGGCTGCACAGAGCCTTTGGCTGAGCATGAACTGCTGGCACTCCAGGGCAGTGATTTTGTGCCCTACTGTTACTTCTGGTGGAGCTTTAACAGGTACAGGAGTGTTGCTCTTCAGGACAAAGTCTATGTGATGCTGAAATACATGTAAATGTAGAGGGGTTTTTTGTTTCCTGTATATTCTACTTCAGGCTTGCTTACAGGTTTTTTTTTTTTTTTCTGTATGAGTAATGTAGAAAAAGCAGCAGCATGGTCTTGCTCTCCTTGCTTTCCACCAGGCCACATAATGCCCCTTTCTTACAAATCTTTTTGGCTGGATTTACCCTTTCCAACTTCTCTTGCCTTCATTTAATATTAATCCTTAATTAATTTTTCTTTGGTTGCTCTCTGACAGAGTAATTTTGTTTCACCCAACACTCTCCATTACACTGCTGCTTTCTGAGTTCAGCCCTGCTGGCTGCAGGCTCCAGAGCGAGTAAAGGAAGGTTCTCTCTCATTATATGCTTTGAGTTGCCATTCCTTCCCCTCCCCATAACCTGCTCCCCCAGGCAACTCATTTCACACTTCTCCATGTGGAAGCTGGGAGCTGCTCTGTAGATCAGTGCTTATTTATTGCCTCATGCCCTGTTGTTATTTTGATAGACATGCTCTGGTGTCCTGCACGCCCACCCCAGCTATCTTCTGCTCCCAGTTTATTACTCCGAGTGGTGTTTCCCTGGGGTTTTACAGCATTCCTCTCCTCTTCCTGAGCTGCAGGTGCTGGGGAAGCTGTTCCTCGTGGAAGGCAATGGGATATTGGTGGGTGATGTTAAGGCAGCAGTATATCAAGGGCATCTTTGTACAGAAACAAGATGATCAAGAAGCTTTTAAAAAGTGCCTGTGTGACTTAATAACCAGCTCTGTTCAAAAGCGTTTCGAAACCAAGTCCCCTTATTTTCAACTCTTTATATCATTTATGTGATTTTGTTGGTTGTACTTGGTTATTCTTAAAAACGAGACAAGACCTGGGGGTCATGGCCCACGTTTGGAGGAGCTGAACATGGTCCCTGGTTTTACCTTTGGTGCTGTTTCACGTCTTCGGCACAGAAACTGAGGCGAAGCTGCAGCCCCGAGCAGAGTGAGCACAGGGACTCCCACCCATGTGGGGTGCGATAGGGGGTGTCAGCCCTGGGGAGAAATCCTCGGATAGTTTGGGTTTTGTTTGGGTGTTTTAGGGGCAGGTTCCTGAGCTCTGTGCTTTCCCTGTGCCTGGTGCAGGAGCGTGCAAACATCCTCCCCCAGGCGCCGGCGCACCGCAGCAACACAGCTCTGTCACCGTGTCACAATCCAGCATTAATATCTGTAAACTCTGGCAATCTACCAGGGAATTTAATGCCATCCCACCACAACAGAAATTTTGTATGCAGACACACACTTCGCTAGGATATAATTGGTGCTATTGCTCTACTTTCCAAATACTGCAGTCAAATACATTCTTGTGGAAAAAGAAACTGATGAATCTTCAATAGCAGGAGAGTCTGAGCCCATCAACAGACTTTTAATGAGTATTAGGCTGCACTTCTCCTCTTGCAGGGCTGCTCAAACGTGGGCTTGCCCAGAGGCACTCGGGATCCAAGACATCCATTTAGAAAAATGGGTTTGTGGTACCAGGGAATGGAGCAAAGTAAGGAAGAAAGAAAAAACTGGTGCATGAAGCCCCTGCTGTGTATTCAGAAAGGAGCTTGCAGGGATATAGCACAGGGAAACTGGGCGTTCCAAATGGAACTCTCTGTGTGCTGGAGCCTCCTTAGCAGGGCTTGTCATAAAGCTGTGTTTTTAAAAAATACTAAGCCTGTTTTTCACCTTGCAGCCAAAAATCTCGGGTGCTGTGGCAGTATAAAGCAATTCAGTTCAGTATTTACAACCCTTCTCTAGTCAAATGTTTATCTCATAGAAAAATGGCCTTACAAATCTGGAAATACATGACTGATGTAAACTTGATCCTGTGATTTTAAAGCCTTATCCTTAATTTTAGTTTTTCTAGGAATCTCAAATAGCTCTTACATTATATTTAATGTCACCCTATCTTGCTGTGCTGTGGGGCTTTGTGGTGGTGTTCAATTTGTATCTATGCTGGGAGCAAAGGGAAGTGTTGGAAAATCTGCCCAGCAAGGAAAGTTCTGGATGAATCTCAAGGTTCTCTTTCTCTCCTGACCACTGTGCGCTTTTCACCACCTTTTGGCTTTCTTGCAATTAACTTTGTACATTTATTTACAAATCTAAAATAAATGTACAATATTTACAAAGTCTAAAAACAATTCCATGGATCCTTTTTTGACAACCCAAACCACAGAGCTGGCTTGGTTGGACACTCTGGATTGACGAGGTCAGTCAGTTCCCAAAAATGCTGCATGAGCCTACAAAGTGTCCATGTAAAGCTGGTGAGACAGCCAACATGCCTTGGAGCTCAGGAGATTACACCATCAGTCAAGGAAAAACAGTTCCTGAAACATTTTGTTGCTCTTTTATTAATTCAAATGTCATTCCTATTTTAATTCACATATTCCCAGCTAACGTTTAATTAGGACAGGTATTCTGGGGTTGCTGTTTTTAATTTTCTTCTAGCTGCGCTTCCATTTCTGTAGCTGCTTCACTGCTGGTTTTCCTTCCATAATTGATTGGAAAGGTTTATTTTCCTTTAATGTTAGTCTTTAAATACTGGCTCACAACAGGGACTCTGAAATGTGTATTATCTTGGATTGTGGGATGAGAAGCAGTCCACAGTGCTGGATCCAGAGGGTGATCTCCTGCTATACACATCCCCAAACACACACATGTGCTTTCAATATTTTTGCTGCTTGTCTTACATTATTATTTTTATAATTATTTCAATCATTACAAAAGTACAGATATCCCAGGAGCCACACAAAGCAGCCGTCAGGAAAAGACTGATTCTTTGGTAGCTGTATCAGAGTCCTGTGTCTTTGGCGTGGGAAGTTACTGAATGTGGCCACCACTCAGAAGGCTTCTTTCCCTATGAATATGGAGTAGGAAGTTAATGGGTTTTGAGCTCCCGGCCAGGGGTTCATCCTGGTCTGCAGTGGTTCAGTGAAGGGAAGATCTGTCAAGCCACCAAACAGCAACACTTTGCAGTAAAACTGGAAAAAACCCCCAACATTCATATAGATCACAAATTTTCAGATCTTACTCATAGCTTTATCTTTAACAGAACTTCGGGTAGGGAAAGCAAGACATTTTTTAAGACTTGTTGTCTTGGCACTTTTTTAGCCTTTTCCCTTCATTGTGGTGTCTCTAATGGCAATTTCAAAGGCAAAAATGTAATTTAATATAAAAACTTGATCAGCCAACAGTCCAGAACTTTTCCCTGGGGTGAGTTTCATGGTGCTATGCCAGAAAAAAAATCCAATTAGTCTCAAGAAAGGATAAAAACTCCAAAGGTCTCAGGCCTGTTACCTCACTGTTACACTCATTTGCAACTCCTCCAAGGTCTCCCCTTCCTTACGAGTGGTTTGGACAGTTCAGGCCTGGAGTGCAGGTCTTCATCCCTTGGATGGCTGGGTTCCTCTTCTCTTCCCCTGGCTGTGGGGTCACCAGGGGAAGCTCAAAGCACTGTTTCCCCTTTTGCCCCCATAATCTCATGTGGATACAAGCTTTTCCCATCTTTAGATTGGAAAATTGACAGCTTTAACATGGGATTACGCAAAGTGGCAACAATTCGGCAGCCTTGTGCTGGTGCTCAGATCGTTCCTAGGAATGCCAGGAGTATCTCCCCAAACTCCCCTGCAGAGGGGTAAAGAATGTCCTGATTTAATAAATCTTTGGTGGCCCCACAACTAAACCTCAGCTCCATTTTTGCTGTCCAAGTGTGCAGTCTTGGCGAGTTCCTTGTGTGCTCCCAGTTCCCAAACCTGCCCGCAGCAGAACGTGGCTCGTGGCCTTTGCTGTCCCATGCTGCAGGCTCGTCTGCACAGGAACCCAGGAAGCTGTTGGCATTTTTTGGGGATGGAGTGGCCAGAGCTAGCCAGGATGGGTGAAGTAGGACCGAGGAATTTTTGTGAATACTTGAGAACATTCTCATCTGAGTTTGGGTTACCTCATGGCTGAGGCTCTGCTTAACACTGGAGGGGCCTAGGAAATTGCTCTTCAGGATAAAAAAAAGAGTTTATCTACTACCAGGAATGAACCAAACGGTTGCAAAATTCCTATCCTAGTTCCAGATCTTTCTGACAAAAATCATGGAACCATCCAGTGCAAACAGACCTCAGGGTGTTACCGAGCCCCAGGGAAGGCTGGTACTTGTGCTACCCTGAGAGACCTGTCTAACCTGTCAAATGCACCTAAAGGGTTCACAGCTGTCTCTGATTCACCAGTCTTACAATTAGGAAAGACTTTTTCTCCCAGTGTCGCCTGGAGGATCTGCCTCTTCCAGTTCTAGAAGTCTTTCCTTTGACTCAAGTGTGTGATAAAGCCAGTGAGGAATTAGCACCCGAGTTAGAGAGTAAAATGCTTTAAGGGTGTGTAATACACACAGGGAAAGGGAACTGTTCCAAGCAAGATAAGCTCTTAGCTCTTATTTGAATGGGAAATGCTCTGGGTTTCTCTGGAAGGGGAATTCTCTGGAATGGGTTTCTCTGAAGAGGAATGAGAGCTCCAGCACAGTTAAATACAAGGGCAGGTGAGCACTGAGCCTGAGATTCACTCGCTGTCACTATTACAGCTTCTTCTAACAGCACGAGGTGGGCTGTGTTTTCCACCTCTGCACATTTGCTTTACCTCACTACAAGTTAAAAGGTCAAATTTGCTTTTTTTGTCATCGTGTAGATCTGGTAGACTTTTTGTAAATGAAGCAATCTAAATAATTTATAAGTGCAGAGACGCTGCGTGTCGGTGCCACAGCCAGGGAAGACCTAATCCATGACAGTCTCCTCTTCCTTGAAGACCCCAGAGGATGGAGCTGTGCCGTGACGGTGCCAGGCTGTGGCACCTTGCTGCAGGCTTGTCTGAGTTTCAGGGTCAATGTGGCTGTGAAGACAGGAGACAAAATATTGAGCAAAAGGAACTTTCCCCTTGGAAACTTGGAAAGCACACTTTAGGTGCTTAATTGGGATCAAACAAGGCAGAAATTATATTGGAAAAAAATATTGATGGCATATTTAAAAAAAGGAGGAGTGTTCCTCTTGTAGGAGCCCGTTTGGGCTGTCAGTCGTGGCAGAAATCAATGCAGTACTAGGACAGACTGATGGTCTTTAGAGCAGCTGCTGGCACCCAGAGCCTCACGTGAGCACAGACTTGGGTGTCAGCTGCCCCTGGAGTTCCATCTGAAATGTCTGGCATTTTTGAGGAGGAGCTTGGGCTCCTCCTCAGCCAGGGTGTTAAAGCAGCTGGGACTCACTCCCTGTTTGATGCTGCATTAACCTTGGAGAAGCTGCTGTGGCACAGGGAGCGTGTGCTGGAAATCCATCTTGAAAGTTATGAGCTGCCTGGAGCTGCCTGTTCGAGAGTTTTGGACCTGTCTCCTACAGCCCAATCCTGTGACAAAAACCTGCAAAATTAGAAATTCCAGAGGTCTTTCACTCTCTTTACAGGAAGGCCTGTGTGCTCTTCAGCTGGAAGAGCTTCATCCCAACACACTGAAAGAAATAATGAAAGAAATGATACTGCCATAGGAGGAAACTGATGGGGCTTCTCAGTCTGGCTTTGATTTCTCCTGCTCAATCAACTCGGTGCAGGTGTACCTATAAAAGAATCTGGAACAGCATCAGGACCAATGTAAATTCTGGGGTTTACCCCCTCCAAATAATTTCCACGTGCCAGGGCTGATGAGCACAGTTTGACTGCAGATGTGGAGCAGAGGCCCAGTTACCCAGGTTGTGTGTACCTTGTGTCAATTTGCATACAGATTTGACAGTGTAATTGTGTACTGACAGAAAGCTCATGGAAAGAGAAAGATGTGAGTAAATCTGCTTCTGTATTTCAACTAAAATGTAAATCTCCTATTTTGCAGCAGAAGTTGATGTTTTTCATTCCACAGAGCATACTTGGCCAGCTAGAAGCCTTGGAGCCAAATTTATTCCCTCTCTTATAATGTAGGACCCGAGTAAACTGAGTGAGCGAAGGTCAGATCACCTGTAATTCAGCATTTAACAATATGCTTTGCATAATGAAAAATAATCTGCAAGGGAGGAAATCATGAAGAAAACAAGTGCAACCACATCCACTGGAAGCGATGCCCGGTTTCATTCTGACTGCAGTGGATCAGGACTCGGCAATCATGAATACATTTGAAAAATTTCCTCTCCTTGTCTGCCCTACTTTTCAGTTTCATCATCATTTAAAAGCCTCGGCATCAGGCTGATTTGGGAGGCACCTAGCAGCCAAGGATTGGTGTTTGATAGGGAAGTATGCAGGGGAGAGAAGCTGAGTTCTTCTCTAGAAATTCTGTCCTGAGTTAGGGTTTCTGTTAGGATCGTGACATGAGTCTGAAATGAAGTGAAAAGATAATAGGTTACAGGACAAAGGTGCCAATGTGAATCAGCAGAATCTCTTTAAGCAGAGAGAGTATTGGAAATGTTTTGGGGTTTTTTTTGTGTTTCCCATTTCATATTACGTATCACTTTCATCGTGGTGGAGATGTTAAATGAATGACAGGCAGGAGATGAAAGGAAAAAATAAAGGCAGACTAGGAGTAAGTGTTAATTAAAACAGGATTTGGAATAATCAGGAAGTTCTTTCATATATGCTGCTTATGAACCTTCCTTTAAGACCCATTCTGGTTTGATTTACATGACTATTGGCAATTATTTATAGTGGATATTTAACTGTGATAAGATGCCTGAAATTTGATCAATCTGTGATGAAACTTTGTGCTGTCAATACTCTGAACTCACACACTTGACATGAACATCTGTCTGCTGAAAATTAGGGCTTAGGACTTGGGAATGAGTGTTTTACACTACAATCCTTGTGGGTCTCTTCCAACTCAGAATATTCTGTGCTTCTGTGGCTCCCTGTCTCCTGGCAAAGCTGGGAATGGAACGACGACGTCCCAAAAGCTGCGTTTCGTCTCCTTGGAATTATTTAGCACATTCTAGAAACGGGTGACAGTCTTAACTTTTAGGGAAAAGAAACCACATGAATATTTACAGGATTGCTGGAGGGAAAAAATATCTAATTGGTTGTTCAGTAGAATTTGATCCCAAATTGAAGAGACTTTGAAGCTTGTGTGTTCAAACACACACAGGTTTGTGTGTACGTACAGATGTATCAAGAGCTGTAGAGATTTGGAATGATGTGTGTGTATAGATCCTATAGGTGTGTGTTTGTGTGCATGTGTGCACACATTCCTGCAGGATAAACCCTATTTATCCTCTCAATATTTAATAGAAAGGCTTGTGCAGTTTCACATCAGCCTAGGAGCCTCCTTTGATCTGAGAGCTGCTGCCAGTTGTTGGGAGTTGTTTTGGAAGCTTTGTGAGCTGTGCATATCGAGCAGTGATAACTCAGGCTTATTTTTGTATCATCAGAATGTTTAAGCCCTCAAGTTCTGTTAAGCTGGTGTTTTGTTTTGCTTTCCCCAAATGAAATCCCCCTTGAAAAAGCTAATTTAGCAACCGAAGGGGATCATTGTACAGAGCATTAGGGCTGTCAGCGGTAATAGCAAATGGTGAAGTTGGAATTCAGGCACCACTTTCCCTTTTGATTTGGTTTATTTTCCAGCACCTGCAGAAGCTCCTCTCGCCCCACACACAGCCCTGCTGAAGGAGCAGAGTTCTGCCTGTGCTGGCAGCCGCTGTGGCAGCAGCCGTGCTGGGGAAGGCAGGAATTGTCATCATCCCCAGTGACTCTTCAGTGAAAGGTGCTGGCTGCAGCCTCCCAGCCAAGTGGCTTTTGGGGAGGATAATCCCCCCCTCTATTCTGGGCTTCCAGTTGGGACCCAAACCCAAATTACAGTGACTATAAAGTGTTTTCTATGGCTCAGCTTCAGTTTCACAGCTACTGCTGTGGTTTAACAGCAAGTTGGGAGCTAGAATATAATACTGGCTTTTCCTTCCTGGAACATGTGCACTTTGATAATTTGTTTTTATGGGATAAGAGTTTGACATATTCTTTTAAAAAGGAGTGAACTGGTTGAATGATTCCCTGTCTTACACATGGGAAGGCCTCACAGTACAAATCCTGGGTTGAACAATGTTCTCCAGGGAGCAGCATCCCACCATGGGCATGTGGGGAGGGAAAAGCTTTCCCTAAATAGGAAAAACCCTAAAACCTTGGTAAAGGTTGGGAAAGAAAGGGAGACATTAGTAGTTCATTCTCATTTCACAAGGAGTTTAGTGAGAAGCAGGAAGCAGCCAAACAACTATGAAATGCTGTAAGAGCAGTTCGTAATCAGAGTATCTCAGATTTTAGAAAAAATATTGCAGGATTTCATCAACCGTTTTTTTTTACCAAACAACTCTCCACAGTGTTTGCTGGGTGGAGTTTGCAGAATTATATCCTTTGGTGTTCTCAGCATAGGGAAGACTGAACTGAAGGCAAGTGAGATTCTTGGCAAGGAAGTTTCCTATGGTATTTACAAACCCGTCTCCTTTTTGAGCATTTCCATTTGTGTGGTTTTTGGAAAAGTGTTGGTGATACCCAGAACACTGTATTGGCTCTTTACTTTGCAGAATAGCAACATCACACAGAATGAGGTAAGCCCAGAAAAACAATCTTAATAATTGCAGATTGATTTATCTGGAGTGGGTGAACTGAAGAGTCAAGGTAGGAGGATTCAGTAACTATTAGAAACACTAAACTGCACAAACTGGGTACACCATGCCTGAGTGACAGAAATCAGGGGAAAGAATCCAGTGGGTTTTCTCTTTTTAAAATAGCCGGTCATCGGTGGTGCTGGTGCATTCATAATTCCCAAGAATAGACCATTAAAAAAATTATGCCAATCGTATTTGAAATGGGTTCTGACATCCAACACTTTCGTTGCTTTCTGATTCTCTCAGTTTGAAAACAAGAACATTGTGCTTCCAACATATCTGGGATTATCTCAGTCTTGTTTGAGCTGTGGAGGAGAGTTTTGGCCTCATTTTTCACCTGCTGTGGGTTCTGGTGCAGGGGATGTTCATTATCAAAGGAAAAGAAAACACATTTGTTTAGCAAACTGTGACAGAGAACAGACTCCCTTTTCCTGATCTCTGAACTACAAATCTGAGCAGGACAAACGTGTCCCTTCTCATTGCCTTTGCCCAGGGATGAGTGACAGTGAGGCAAATGCAAGGGGACTGAAGGCAAATGCAACTGATCCCAAGGATCAGCTGCCTGTTGTTTCTGCAGCACTTTGGAAATCCATGAGTCTATATTTATTTATTTCCATAAATTGCAAATTGTGAACACTGCCTCAACCCAACACAGTTCTAAAACACTCCTGTGAGTTTTTCCTTAGAAAGCCCTGCGTGTAATTTCGAGCTGAGGTTGTTTTCCACGCCCTTTCCTGCATCCTCCTCCTCAAGGATGGCTGTTAAAGGGCTGAAGGTCCTCGATGGCAACATTTCCCCCTCTTCCTGTGATGGGGATTCAGTTGTCACCCCTGGGTCAGTGCAGTTTTCCCTCTTTGCAGTCCCTTATTCTAGGGGCAGGATCCAGCATCTCCTTATTGCATTTTATTACGGGCTGTTGCACTCGGAGCCCGCTGTGGGAGGGGTGGCTCTGGTTCCTCCGGTGGATCTCCATCTTCCTTCAACTGCAAAAGCTTGCAGCCGAATTTGCCAGTGTTTCAGTGCGGCTGGATTGGGTGTGCAAAGTGCAAGCCTAATTACAGTTGTGGAGGAGGCTCTACACAAATAGTTTGGCTATTTAGGGGCATAATTACTGAGAGTGCAGTCCCACAAATAGTTGCTATACACAGATCAGTCCAAATGCTTTCTACAGAGCTGCTCCTCATCCTCCTAACCTGGTTCATTATGGAGCCACAACAAAAACCACCTTGAGTGGCATCCATGGATGAAGCTCTCCTTGCTGAGAAACCATGCAGGAAACCACAGTCTTAATTACATCTTCTTCTAAAAGTACACTAAAATGCTCATAAAAAATTAAGACTACTTTCAAACTTCCACCACAATATCACTTGGAAAGGTTTAGATAAACAATAGAATTCAAATATAATTTCTATTAAAGGGCACTTTAAAATATACATATATTTAAATGGCTTCATTGGCTCCTTTTCATAAAGCAGGTCACCCCCCAAAAGGATTATTTTATGTCCCCCAGACATGTATGGAGCCAGTGCTTCACACAAGGGTTTTAATGGCAAAAAGATGAAAATTCTTCAAGGCTTTGGCATATTACAAGTGGTTGTACGACTGGGTTTTGTCAGTATTGGTAGCTGGGGGAAGAAGGGCTGGAAAGGAAATGGAGGGAAAAGTAAAAGAAAGAAAGGAAACATTAAAAGATGCAAAATATGGGGAAAAACACAAAAAACCAACCCTATGCTAAAAACAGGAGGGAGAGACCCCCCTCCTGACTGAGATGTTCATCAGTTCAGTCAGAGGGTGTAGTGCCTGCAAACTGGGAGTACGCTTTGAATACTTCTATTTTTTAATGTTTGTTTTCTGGGGGCCTCATTCTGGTGTGGCAGATGTGAATTCTGATGTGGTGATGTGCACGACCTGATCCCAACAGGTTTATTATCATCAGAACGGTGCCATCAGGCACAGAAGTGTCAAAACCTTCCGAGAAGGACTAAATGATCCATTATGTTTTGGCAACTGCAGCCTCATTTCCTACCTGCTGCTCCTTCTGTGGCCGCTCTGAAGCAATTATTTCAGATAATGTGGGAAACAGGCCATTGATAAGAGTCCATCAAGAAATCATTATCCCATTAGAAGAAATGTACTGCTTGTTAAACAGAACTGGAAGGTGTGGATGCAAAAATATTTTTCTACTTTTTTTAGCTTCTTTTTTGACGGGGATGGGGGGAGGGTACAAGGGGCTGGAGGGCTGTCACCACATTGTCTGAGGCATGGTAGGTGAGGTGCAGTGCCACACTCTCCACTTTGTGCTGCCCATGCCATGGATTGTGGCTGTGCAGCCAAGGGCCTGGAAGTGCTTACAGTGGAGCAACAGCAGCTTGGGCTGTTACACATGAGAGACAGATTTATTATCTATCTGTCTGTCTGTCTATCTATCTACTTATCTGTCTATCATCTGTCTGTATGACATCTCTTATCTACTGTCTCATCTATCTATTTATAAATCATGCCCCACTGCCTTGCACGCAGCAGAAATTTGTTGTTCCTACACCATCCTGGGGAAAAAATCCTGACCTGGCTCTGAAGAGCAGCTCTAGGAAATCTGTCCAGTCTGAATTGCTAAGAAGGTAGGGAAAGCCAGGCAGGATTTGACTGGGACAACTGGATTATCATCTAAATGACAAGGTAATGAAGGAATTTGTGCTGTGAGATCTCTCTTGCTGAGCAATGATGTAATATTTTAAATTTTTTTATGGTTTATTGTGGACATCTCATGATTTAACATCAGTGAGCTGATTTAACATCAGGAGGCAGAAATAGCTGGGCATGTGTATGGGCTGCAAGGAACAGAATGTGGGCACCTGCTCCCTACCCAGATTCCCACTCTAATTTTGGATACCATTTTTAAACATTATTTATTTTACAGACAAGTTACCAACCCAAACATTCCAGATGTGTTTCCCTTTTATAAATCTGTAACTCTTACTGACTTTCCCCCTCCAGTCCAGCTGATGCCTAAGTCAAAGTGTCTCCCCAGTTCTGTGGTGGCTGATGCTGTGGATCCCATTCCATGGGTGTGGAGCTGACCTCTAAAGATGGTGGTTATGGGCTGAGGTGACAGTACATGAAAAGAAGTGATAGTTATCTTTTCCTCATCTCTTCAAGAGACAAAGAACAAGTAAAGCAGGAAAATTTTGGTTCAAAACAAAAGTAGACTCTGAAAAAGAGCTTTACGTAAAATGTTTCTGGAGCTTAAAGCTCCTTCTCCAAACATCCTCCTTCCTTCCAGGCTGGCCTAAGGGGGTGGATCTGGTGCCCTCTGCTCCCAAAGGAATGCAGGTAGGGAATAATTACTGACCCTTTTCTCCACACCTCGACACAGGGGCAACCGCACTGGTTTGTGTCCTGAAAGGATCCTCACCAACTCACACTAAACCCTGACCAGAATAAAGGATTTCAGGCCTCCCTGTGCCACCGAGGGCTTTAATCAGGACAAAGCGGCACTGCCAGAAACCTTCCTGATGGTAAATCAAGGCAATGCAGTGCAATGCAGCAACTCAGCCTTTTTTTTTTAAGGTGTTCTCCCTTCCTTTTTAAAAACATTTGTCTTTAACCCGATAGAACAAATATATAGTATCTCTTACCATTTGTTTTCTCCAAGGGAACTTCATTTTCCCATGGCTATGAGTTGTGTGCTTATAAAAAAACTCCTTGTTTAAAGGCCATGATTACTGCTGAAGAAATCCTATGGAATCTAAGCAATGGGTTTGTGCAGATTGAGACACAGTATTTCTCAAAGAAATAGGCTACAGTTCCAAATTAAGCAGATTGTGGTGCCTTTTTCAATTAATTGTTTTCTGTTTGTTTTTGAGAGTGCCAGCCCCTTCTGTCTGCAGAAGCAGGTGAGGAACCCAAGAGTGATGAGGCTGCTGTGACACCAGTGGCACATTCAGCACAAGACCTACAGCACTTCCAAGCTGGGAACAGAGTCCAGGTCAGGAACAAACATTTCCCAAAGCTCTTAACAGATGAAGGCACTGGGACTGGCACCTGAGCACAGGCATCCCAGAATTTCCTTTTCGGCCCAACCCAGAACAAACCCAAGGTGTCAGCACCAGCAATTATAATAATAACAATAATAATAATAATGGTCTTTTCTAGCGTGCAGTCCCCTGGGTCATGCATGGGAGCTTCCCCCTTTTGGTGGTACAGGTTGGTTTTGTGTCACTCCCTTGAAGGGCTGAATTCAGCTGCTGGCAGGGTGAGGAGAACAGCAGAATTCCTGAGGACACTGTCACCCCAAACAGTGTCTGGGGCCCTGGGGAGCTCAGGCACCATCTGGCACAGTCCCTGCACCCCAGGCCTGTCCCTGTGTCCGGAGTGTCCTCAGCAGCTGGTCCCTCCCAGGTGGCTGCCCCTGGCCAGGAGGCAAACACATGGATGGGGCACTGCACAGCTGTAGCCTGAGGCAAGGGCAGGAATGTCCAGCAGCGCTTCAAGTCCTCACTGAGATCGAGCAGAAGGGGAAAACCCCTTTATTTTGAGAGCAGTCCAGAACCAGGGTAGCTCACACTGCTCCAGCCATGAGGGAAGTTCCACATCTCCTCCGAGCCAGTGCCCAGCTGACGGCCAGGGATCGGTTTAGGCACAAAAACTGCTCTCAGTGTGCCAGGTCTCACTGTGGGACACCAGCAGTGCTCACATAGCTCAGCACAGGGCCTTGTTTAGTCAGCAGAATTAAGCAAGTGCTGAATTAGGGCTTTGCTGTCAGGACTTCACCTGCCAGTGTCGTTTTATTGCAGGAAGAACATCCCTCATACCTCAGTTCTCTCCTAAAGCAAAAATGCAGTATTATCTCAATTAAACAAAAGCTTTTTTTCTGCAGCTCTGTCACTCCAAATGGAGCAGGATGACAGGCAGATCAATGTAGGTCCTGTAATTCAGAACAGGTATTCGGAATTGTTTCAGAGAGAGGAAAACCTTTTCCTCCCACCAGTGTCATTTACAATTTATGGCTGGGAAAAAGCAGGAGGGGGGTGTTTGTGTGTGTTGCAGTAAACTAATGCTGATATTCACCCCGGGCTCTTCTCTTTGTTTTTCTTGGATGAACAATATTGGGTATCTGATCCAAACAGAATCCATTCAGAGTTGCTGGAGTGCTGCACAAAATGGTGGTGCGCTGATAAATTCCTTTTCTTTCTCCCCTTGTTGGCAAGTCAGTGTGGTACAAAGATGGGAGCAGGAAAGGATAAACCTGTACAGTGATTGCAGCGAGCAGGTGCAGGGCTCATTCCCAACACAGCTTGTAAAGCCCGCTGCCATTTGAAGGTGTCAGCGCGGTAATGGGAGATGGATGGGAGCAATACTTGCTGGGGCTCTTGCCAAAAGCACACATTGCCTGAATCCACACTATTGACGCTGCTCTCTCCTCGTCTGAGGTGCATTAGAGATGCTGTAAGACGAGGAATGCGGAGAGGAACAGTGGGGTGCTGTCAGTGAGTCACACAGGACATGAACTGGGAACTGAGCAAAGGCCATGCATTGGAGCACAGAACTTGTGTCTGCATGAAAATCAAACCCTGCTTACTCCATGTGTGCTCTGCGGGGTGGTGATGGAGCTACTCCTGCAGCAGCCAGAAAAGGCCCTTTAGCTGCCCCCAGGTGCCACCATCAGGATGGCAGCACATGGCCAAGGGACAAGGGACAGAAGGAGGGAAGTACAGATGGACACACAGAAGCCCCCAAATGAAGCACGAATGGGGATCTGCTGCTGCTGGCCACAAAAGGGTCAGTTATAATCACTATAAATATATGGATTTGATATATAATGGGTATTATAAACATAAGAATGGATGGGAAGTAAGGGAGGACAGTCTTAGGAATGGATGGACAAAAGGGAAGAAGGCAGGAGAGTCAGCTGGAAGGAAGGACAAACAGAAGAAAGAATGAAGAGGAGGAAAGAATGGGTGGAAGAAAGAGGGACAGAAAGGGACACTAAAGGGCAAACAGAGGGAAGGACAGATGGAAATTAGACTGGTAGTACAGAGGGATGGAAGATGGGCAAAAGGAGGAAGGAAGGAGCGGAGCACAGAATGAAGAACAGAAGGATGGAAAAGAGGATGGAAGGGCAGAAGGAAGAACATGTACAGACAAAGGGAAGACAAAATAGGTGGAAAGAGATGGAAGAACAGAAGGAGGGAGAACAAATGGAAGCAGTGGAAGAACAAAGGACAGAGAGATGGAAGGGAAGGAAGGATAAAAACTGATGATGTAAAGACAGCTGGAAGATGGGAGAAGAACAGAAAGAAGGATGGAAGGGCAGAAGCAGAAGGAAGGAAAACTGGAAACAGCAAACTGAAAGAAGGGAAGAGGATCACCCACTGTTCCTTGTAGGTCCTGCCCCACTCAGCTGTGACACCAGCAGGGGCAACACTCGAGCCTGATGTGATGCTCTGTGATGGCCTGGGATGGGGCTGTGCTATGGGAGGCAGTAGCAAAATCATTTGAACTTGATTTGCAAACATTCTCACAACTTAACAAAGCCCCAGTGGTAATGGGAAGGTTGTGCAAAGTGTTTCAGCACTGGCTCTGTCAGGAGAGAGGAGCTTCCTCTGAGCCAGAGCCACACAAAATAATTTCACGAGAGACAAAGCCAGGAAAAGCCTTTGCTGTCTGTGCTCCAAGCGCTGCCTTCCCCCAGCAAACCCAGAACCTTGGCACTCGTTACAACACGACACAACCACCCGGAGAGCTGGGGGCAGAGCAATGAAGGCAAAATCTGCAGAGGAAAATCTGGATCCTGAATTCAAAAACTTGCATTGCTTTTTAAATGCAATTCATCTCATGGATGGTCTAGTGAGATCAAGAGTGACCTATCTGCTTCAGCTGTGAGCCTGGCTCTGGAGAGCTGGGTTTAGTTCACAGCTCAGCCACGGGCTAAAATATTGGACATGATGTGTGCCCTCTTTTCCCTTCTCTAACGAGAGATTATTACTTCAGTGCCTCACACTGGTGAGAAAAGACAGAATTCATTAACCTCCCTGTGTTCTCAGATACCTGCTCACAAAGGTCACATACAAATTACAGTAAAAAAGTGGCTATTTTAGGGGATTAGGCTGAGTTAACACACCAGGAAATACTCATATTAAAACGAGCAGCTGGCATGAGATCTGGTACCGGTACCTTGGAGAAACTGAAGAAATACCTCACAAACTCCTTCATTTAACATCTGTTGTTGGTTATATCAGGGAGGCACTGGAGTTGTAAATCCTGATCACAATTCTCTAGAGCCACAATAATAAATTGTCCTTTTCAGCACACCCAACACTCCTGTAGAGACTTGGCTCCTGTCAACAACCACCTGTCAACAAAGAAGTTTGTCCTTCTGGCCTGAGCTGGCATTGGGTTCCAGAGGGTATTTTTCCCCTGGGAAGTACACTAGGATACTCATCCAAAAAAACCCTCCAGCAACAGCGCTGTGGCAGTTTCCTATGGTCAGATCAAAATGTGTGTCCAAACGTGAAACAGAATTAGCTCCCCTTTCATTGCAGGTACCACAGATAGGAAAGGCAAGGGGAGTGAAAGCATTAAAGATTATCTTTAAACTTTTTATCCCAATAATGATATTTTGTAGAAATCTAAAAATATTTACAATGGACAATAGTATTTATACATTTATAGACACACATAAATATATATAGATAGATATAAAATTGTATTTCTATGGAGAAATATAAAGCAAACCTGTTCCATTTTTCCTCTTTCGGGTTAAACATCACTTGTTCCTTTCCTGATCCCCTATAACCATTACCTCTCTCCTCAGGAATTCCCTTTCACCTGCAGTATTGTTTAGCTACATTTGAGCTTTTTTCCAGTAGATGGTTTTCCAATTAAAGCCACTTAAGTCTGTAACCCAACTTCACTGTCGTTCCTTGTGATTTTTAGGGTCTTGCAATTTTACTTTCTCCCTGAAAGGCCCACTCATGGGATTGCACAGCAATTCCATTGTAATTAAAAAGAAAATCTTTGAAGATATCATGCAAAGGTTGAAATGATGGATGGGAAAAGCCAAACAACCCAACACTTTATCTTTTTTGAAAGCCTTGTGAACTCTTTGATACTTCAATTGTGATGATTTAATGCATGGAAGCAGAGGGACTGATGAAAACATCAGCCCAGAGCCTGGTTCTGGGGATTGCTGCATCTGAAACACCAAAGCAAAATACTTTTCTACTGCTTTTTCAACCGGTTTTGGTCTATCTTCAACCAAAGTCTCTTCTGCTGTAACTATTTAAGTAACACAATTTAATGACCATTCAGTTTCCCAATGAAAAAAGGGACTTCAACAAACGTATCCACCGCTCTTCCTGGTGCGATATCCACCTCTGCCAGGGAAAAGAGCCACCAGCAGTTCAGTGGGAAGTGAAAACAGTGACACAGAGTTCAATGGGAAGAACAAAACCACACGTAAAACAGGTTTGAGCCAGAGTTTCCCACTGCTCTCCCTCAAAAGCATTCCCATCTCCAGTAAGTACCTGCTGCCCACTTGCTTCCAAGTGAAATTCTCAGGGATACTCAGACTGCACAGTAGAAGTTGCCACGGAAACTGGATTCACTTACGATTTCCCATGTTCACATTTCACATGTTGATTATTTCAATTGCCTTTTTTTTCCTCCACCCACATATACCTTAAAATTAGTATTGTCCTTCATGGTCTAATTACCACACTGGCATTACCAAACTGGATTTGCTACCTGAATCCAGGCTTGAGCCACTCTCTTTCTTAAAGCAAGATATTAAAAACCCCTTCAAAATTATTTTGTCAGTAGATTGAACTTCAAATTGCTTTTTTTCCCTACTAATAACTAAAATATCCAATGGCACATCCAGCTGAGGAGCACAAATACAACATTCCCTGACTGTGCTGGTGCTGTAAAACTGAAAGTAGACAAGGAAAAGAAAATTGACTTCTCTCTGTTGTTTTTTTGAGTTCTGAGTGTGACCATACCAGGCACTGGCCACACAATCCCAATGCCTTCAAATGCAGTGGGAGTTAATACTGACCTCAGCAAAGCTGGGATCCCCAGCGCCTTTTCAGGAGGTCACCAGCTCCCCTGGTTAAAGTCAGCTGGAGCTGGAGGAACCACTGAGATGCTCCAGTCTGCACGAGCTGGAATGACAGCTCAGGGACTGGACAGATCTTCAGGCTACACGAATTACAACCACAGTTTGTATAGGGACAGCTACGGACTCTTAGGGTTTGGAGAGTATTTTTAAGAGTTCCACATTTTGATGCTAGTCTTGAATTTTCCCCCTACTTTGGTCATAGCTCTGTGCATCGTTTGCAGAGATACTCACAGCAACGACCTTCAAATGAGAGCCAAGTGAGTGAGCACAGCTGAGGATAATCATTTTCCCATCACCAGCACAGTGTTGTTGATCTCTGGGTGTGTATCCATTTCTCCCTTGCTTTTCCAAATGATATGAGAGATGCACCACATGGCAGAATGAGAGACGAAATTAAAGCATGGAGAATTATAAACATGAGCTCCTTTAGTGTCATGAGGAGACCACCTTGCATTTGGTTTAACTGCACCTGTGAGAATCTTACCTGACTGAGCCTTGAGGCAGGTTCCTCCCAAGCCGTGGGATGCAACTCGGTCAGGAGGGATTGTGACCTCTGCACGGATTATCTCATGCCTGGGGCTGCTCTTAATAAAGAACAATTAAACAGAACCTGGCAGAAGGCCAAGGAAGACACACTGTTCCTTCAGAGCAATGCGAGCCTCTGTAATCAGCTCCAAAATTCAGTGGAGGCCCAGGACTATTCCCAGGAGGTCCCACCTTTCCCTCAGAGCCAGTGTGAAGGAATAGCGTCAGGTGTGGGCAGGTCATTTGGCTGCTGTAACAGATCTGGCAGCTGGACAGCTCCACAGGGACTGGAAAAGGGAATTCTGGAACAATAAGGCACAAACAAAACAACGGATAGTTTTGTGGAACGAAGCTATTTTAACGGATTTTAAGTAGTTTAAAAATTAGGTATTAGCAGGGGATCATTACACAGTTACCAGTTCCATTAACCAGCTGCAGAGCTGACAGGGTTAGTACAGATATTCCATTTTTCACCTACTGCTGCTTAAATCCAACTAAGACCATTGGAACCAACTAGTTTCAGCTGACATGAGTAGCTTTCTAAAACTGATTTTTGTTTAAAAAAAAAAAGCCACTTACATTAGCTTCCTTACTTCCATACACACTGATAACCCCCTGAAGAGACTCATGGGCATGGAAAGAAAAATAAGCAGTGACATGCTTCACAGTGTGGATCCAAAAGCTGGTTTTCCAGAGGACTCCTGTAAGATCTCGCATCAAGCTGCAGAGGTGAGACGTGGAGGAGCTGTGGCAGAGCCCCCAGGGACGCCCCTCTGAGTAGGACAGGGACAGCTGGAAGGGTGCAGTGCCTCCACGATGCGGTGACATGAGACTCCTAAGTATTACGGCTTTGTTCTGGCCCCTGCCCCCTTTACACTGGTAAAAAGTACAAATGGAATTAAACCAGAACAACAGCGCTGTGATCAATACTCTGAGGTGTTTTCAAAATTAAATCGTTATTTCCGAGACTCCCCTTCTGAAGTTCCCTGGTTCTCCTTAGGAATTCAGTGAATTTCATTATACCAAGCAAAGAACCTACACCAAAACTGTTATTTCATCTCCCAGGAAAATTAATCAGTGTCTTCCATCAGCTCCTACAAGCTCCATCTGTCATGTCTCCAGTAGCCCTCCGAAAACATTGGAAAGCACATCTACACATTTCCTTCAAAAGTCAAACTAACGGTTGATTAAAAAAAGGGAAAAAAAGGGAGTTTGCAGACAAAGAACATCTTTGTTTGTTGACAGCAATAAAATGTAACTTGTCACCAGAGCTGATATGTTGTATTAATGGCTCTTCTGTGAAAACACTGGGCTGGGTGTTATAAATATTGATGTGAGCACACTGGGTTGGGAAGTGTGTGACAGATGGAAACTTTTTAAGGTGAACATAAAATCGTCTTCAGTGTTTCTCCAACTTGAAACTCAAATATCCCCTTTTAATTGGAAGCCATTATTACGTTTATCACCGGAAACAATGTTTGCTGCTGATGCAGGAAATAGAGGAGGGAAAAATATCCTTACCTGCCGCTGCTGCCAGCATCCCTGAGGAACAAAACTGAGGGTAAGATCTCCAAATGGGCTGGAGTGTTAATGCCTGTTGTGCATTTGGGCTTTTTTATCTTTGGTATGTAAATATCTTGATGCTTCCGGTGACAGCTTGGTTGCCATGGTTACTTGTGAACCAGCCTCTCCCTCAACCTGAGGAGCCAGACTATGTTTTCTCCTCCACACTGCATGTGTCCACGTAGACATTCCCAGAAAGAACAGGTCCCTCAGGAGCTGTGGGACCAAATCAGCATCCACCACTCAGAGTGTGTTTTCATGGAAAAGGATGTAAGAACATTCCGGATATTCTATGGAAACAAAATAACTATCTCCCCACCCTCACCAGCCTTTCCAAGTTGCTCAAAATCTCCTTCTACACAGTAAATATTAAAGTCAATCTTTTGAGGGAACTGAGGTTACAGAGACTCTCTTTGGTGCAAACACTGAAGCCCCCCCTCAAGAGCTTTAAAGCCCATGTGCCACTTCCCATACCCATCCAAAGGCTGCTCCCCTACCCGGGCAGCTGGAATTGGCCCATTGCAGAACACACTCTGGAATGACAGGGAAATAGGGTTTGCTGAACCACATGCATGTGCCAAAAAAAGGCATCAGCTAAACCCAGGAGAGAGGGAGCTAAAAAAGTAATGAATATCCACAAACACACCAGCTGCTGCCTCAAAGGGGCTCAATTAAAAGATAAATAAAATTAGGTTTAGTTAGTCTATAAGGCACTGGGGGATTTTCAGCACCCCATTGTGCAAGGACTGCACAAAGCCAGAGGGAGGGATTCTTGCTCCTGTAACCCTGTGTGGGCATGAGCCTCCTTGGGAAACTCCCACAAGCAAAAAAAAAAAAAAAAACAAAAAAAACAAACCCACAAAACAACAACAAAACCCCAACCAACCTCAAACATTTTTACTGCTGTCAAAGAATAGAGGGAAGGAACAACTTTCTACTCACTTTTCAAGTGAGAACCATGGCAAAGGTAGCTGGTCTGGACTCACCTCTCCCTGAGAACACCACGTCCTCAGCACAGCTGGGAACGCTCTGGATGGAGCAGGAACAGTGAGGGGCAGCCCCGTTGCAGCTGCAGTGTGGGGGCAGAGGCAGCAGTGCTGGCTCAGAACACCCCAACATGACTTGCATGAGTTCTGTCATTCCTGAAAAACAAAGAAAAGCCAGTTAACCCAAAGAAATAAATGTAAGGTTTAAATTTACAGGAAATTGCACCAAAGCAATGAGCAGCTTTGCCCTGCCCCACCCCACTGAATGTGAAGGTCACAAACAATTTCAGACCATGACTACTGTTTTTAACAAGCTTTAGCTTATAATTTACTTATAATTTACTTATAATTTAGCTTATAATTTACACTGCTTTGAAAAGGTAAAAAGCACCATGAGAGAAGAGTCAGGTGCCATCTCACAGCTTACAAACAGAACACTGAAAAATCCAGTGATTTGGCCAAGTTTGTAGAGGAATTTGTACAAGAGCTGGAGACTGAGACTGCAGCACCCGATCGCCCTGCTGATACTTGAGCTGCAGGAGCAAAAGAAGTGACTTGGAGAAGACCACAAACAGCAGATCTACACTGGAACAAGCACACAGGGAACATAAATGGAAAAATGGCTTTTAAAAGTATTTACAACTCATAAAGAAGAACAACACATTTCAGGTGTTGATGGGCATCAGCTTTACAGAGAAGAATTTCTGCTCAAGAATTTCTGAATCTGTACTGTGGAGCACAGGTGGCAGAAATAGGAGGTCAGGCTGACCAGGGCTGGTGTGTAGGGATTCAGCACCCAAACAAAAGGGAAAATGCAGAACCTGAGCCAGAAGTACTTGACATCCGGAGAAAGGTTTTTGTATAAAAGGTTTCCTGCTTTAGGACAGAGGAACATGAGGAAGTTAAATAGTGGCTGCTCCTTCTCATGGTTTAGCTCCAGCAGCTCACGTAATTCACACCTCGCCCCAGTCTAATGCTGTACATTATATAGCATTTACACGGCGTGGGAGAGACACGGATAAACACACACACTGACATCACAGAGGAATTCACAGACTGGGACCAACACTGGGAACCGTGGAGACCATTCAGAGTTAGCAACAAAACCCACTACAAACCGGTTTTAAAGAGGTTTTAAAGAGTTGGTGTCATCATTTCACTGAACTCTAAAGTATCATCTTCCTCTGACGAAAATATATTTGGAGTACTGGGAGGCAAAAATCCAACCCCAGGATAGAAAGGGAAAATCCAGTTATTTCATCTTCTCTGTGGGTATTACAAAATTTTTGTTGGCTAAACTGGGTGAATTTAAGAATCTGCTATTAGACATCACTAAAAACCCCAGCATTTACAGAACAGCAGCTGTAAAGAACAAGGCACTCCAGGTCCAGAAAAACATGAGTTTTCTGAAGTTCATCTTCAAGCAACACTACTGAAATACAAACTCAGGTCTTAACACCCACCAGTGTTCTCCAAGTGCTGGTGTAGTATAAGAACAAAAGGCCTGAATTTTTAATTGACATGTACTTTAAAGAAGAATCTGACTGCAAAGATATAACAGAGATGCAGAGGGGAAAATGCAAGAAAGAAAACTCCTTGACCTACTTCCATAACAGAGAACATAGATCCAGTACAGTATTTAAAAACCACAGGAATATTCCAACAAGGACTTACGCCTACCTGCAACTATCCTCAATCCACTGAGCTGGTGTAAGGCCCCAAAAAGCTCACCTGGCGAGGCTTTTAAAAGGACTTCCAATGGTTCCTGTACTCTGAGATAGACACACGGGGGAAATACTAACAAAATATTCTCAAGAGGTCAAAACAACACAGAAGACTTTACTGGCAACTTCAGAAAATCAGAGAACTGTGGCAAAAGGTTTAGTGCAACATTCAATCAACATAAAACACTTCCCAAAGCATTAACTTAGCAATCTAAGCCCTTTTTAAGTTACACAAAAATTCCAAAAAGAGGGAATTAGAAGAAGGAGAGAAAGACAGAAAATACCTAGAAAATCACACATAGAACTACCAGCCCCTGGGTTCCAGCAGTGCTCAGCTGATAGGAGTTGCAAGATGAGATAGGGCCAACACAGGTGCCCTAAATACCCCTTGGCCTTCCCAGCCCCTTCTCCTAGGTGGGACTCCGTGGCATTTGGCCCCTCAGGAGCTGGAGTGGGGCTCCAGGAGCAGGTATAGAAATTGCCTCAGCTGTGCCAGGGAGTGGTGGGCACTGCCAGGCTGGGATACAGGCTCTGGGGATGGGGTGTGGAGCAGGATGAGGCCCAGCCTGCCCCCCAGAATGTCTTGGGACATCCATCTTTCCAGTCCCTCACAGCTGGGTGCCTAATGGATTGTACATTTCTCCAGGACTCACACGAGGAATTCAGCACATTTTATTCATCCAAAGTCACGCCACACACCTACAGGACTGCTGCAGGTTTGAGAATCAGCCCTGAGGTGAACAAATTCCATAGCCCGCGACATTCCTTGTGCAGCTCCACGAACCCACCAACACTTTTAGCCAGCAGCACTAAGGACCAGAAGCAAATCTTTACTTTATGGATTTCCTCAGCCTTGCAGGTTGAAAGAGCACCCCAGAGCTCGAGTGACCTTTACAAGACAATCCCTATTATCACTTGGTTTGTCAGACACGGAGTTCAGTCAGATGCAAGGGCCAAGGACCCACTGCACTGAGAGGAGAAATCAAACGGCACTTTCGGAGTCGGAACCATCAACTGACCTCACAGAAGTATTTACAGCCCAAATCTTTGCTTTCCCAAAGCTTAACGGTCTGGGGGTTGGACAGCTCCTGGAAATGTTCTTCAGGAGACAGGAGACTCAGTCCAGCAAGGCCCTCTGCCTTGCCCTGCCTGAAACTCCCCCACAATTCTTTCAGCCATCATTTCCTTTGCTCTTCCTGCTCTTTTCCACCCCTGCTTCCCAGCACGTTTCTGGGCACACGAGTTCAAACCAAATGGGCTAAAGCGGAAGCCAAATCCTGCCATCCTGTGGTCTGAGTGGTGGCTCCAACCATTGCTCGCTGGAGAAAGCTGGGCCCCCACCAACCTCCTCCTATCCTACAGATAAAAAATTATCCCTGAAACAATCCTACAGGTCCCTAAAACATGAGACAGAGTCCTGTGATCCCAAGGAAGCAGCAGAACCTGCAAACCCTGTGTGGAGGAGAGCTCAGATCATTCCTGGTTCAGCCTCCTCAGCTTTAACGTTTATGGCTCCAGGCTCAGCCCCTTGTGACCATCACCCTGCAAACCTCCCGCTCAGCTCTGGTTTATGGGCTGAGTAAATCCAAGCAAAACGCAGCAGTAAAAGAAATTTGTGGGCTAATTTACTGTTTCAGTTTAGGTTAAGGTTTTTAATAGTTATTTGCCTTTATATTTTAGATAAAGATTTGTGAGGAGCCAATTACCCAAGGCAGCACAAGTAGCTGTGACAGCTGAATTCAATGCATGATCTACCCTTAGAAAGCACTGCCTGATTTTCTGATAGAAAATGCTACAGTTAAATAGAGAGGCCAGAGCCTGTAGCTTAAAATGGGGAAAAAATGATGAAGATAATTCGCATGGAACATGGCTTTTGAGGATAAAAGCTTCCCAAGAGAAGAGAGGGAGATCATTACCGTATATTTATATAAAGCCAGGGCTAGGGTTTTTTGTGGGCTCCATTGAAGCGGTGCCAATTTACACCACGTCTAAAGAGTTCATTAAACCTCTGTCTCACCAGCACAGTGCTCCAGGATTTGAACGTTTGTTCATCTGAAAGATTCATCATTCTCCTAATCCAACTCCGTACCTTTTTTAAGACTGGGTGTGAAATGTTGATGGTTCCTGCACTCTTTCCCTGCATTTAAACACCCCACTGTATTCCCTGCAGAGTCTGGGAAGTTACAAGTGTCTGTTTAGCTGGAATGGGAAGCATCCTGAGACCCAAACTGGAGTTTTTTAACTCAGCTGTGCTTTGGGTTCAGGGCTCTGCTGCCCCTCAGAGCAAAGGGCCTTTTATTGCTGCCACGTTGGGTTGTTTGTGCTAAACTCAGTCAAGTCAGATGAATAATTTACACTGAGTTTTGATTGATTTTGTGTCTTTTTCAGTTTGCCAGGGAGCAAGGAACCAATTGCAACTCCTCATTAAAAATCACTCCTGCTTAATTCCTGCAACTCCAGTTGTGGACACTGAATCTCAACCCTAAGCCTCGGTAAGTACAACTCTTCATTTTCCTTGTGCTGGTGCTTCAGCAGTTAGGAACTAGGAAGAAACTGTCTAGATAATCTGCAACACTCAAACATCTGTTGCTTTCAGGACACTAGTGAAAAAGGGTTTAGCATTGCAATGTAAGAGCCTTCCCAAAGTAACTGGAAATGGGACAAGAGCCCTAAAACGGGAGATGGTTTCCTCATTTTTAGTCATCAACTTTCTCCAGCCCCTCACTGAGCAGTGCTCAGCACTCTCCTGGTGCTGCCACAGCGGATCCTGCCAGCCTGAAAAAGCTGTAAAATGATTTATACTGAAAGCAACAGGCCTTTTTCATACTGGCATATGTTAGCATTCAGCATCCAGGATTCGTGGCTGCCGGCACAGAAACTCCCAGAAGTGACACTGAAATCAGCCCCAATTATTTAGCATATTCCTGTGTAACAATAGCCGTGTGCTGAGCAGGCAGTCACGGATTCCCGGGAACAGTCTGGCACCTCCATCCACACCTCCCGCTCGGAGATCCGCAGCACAGGCGCTCCGCTGGAGGATTTTTAGTATCGCAGTCAGAGATCAGGTTGTTACAGATCCACGCCCACAGTCTGGGTTTTCATCCTCACTCCAAAGGAATTTCACTGCCTTTGATTTCGCATAGGGGCCAAACCCAGAAATAACAGCCCGCCAAAGTTCGGGAGATTTGGGACAGGGTAAGGCACTTAAAACATTAAGCCTACGTTTACAAAGCACAAGTAACAGAAAACTACCACAGTAATCCTCTCTAGGCTTAAACTCTCCTCTTCCTTCCAAGAGATTAAAAACATATGCCAGATCAGAGTAATTAAAGGTTGAGCATTCCTCGTCCTACTTTCCTCTCCACTTCCAGCGGAGGCGATCCTGCGCCAGTCGGATGGGATGTTGCACCGCACTCCTGTCCCTCCCTGATCTCTGAGTGCTGCAGGAACCCTGCACCTCTGCACATTTGGAAATAGGGATTTACATTCTGTGGCTTTGGGAGGAAACCTCCTCCCACACACTTGGAATTCACTGCTAAAGTTCAAGCTGAGGCATTTTTGTCTCTGTCAGGGAACAGGGAAAAGCTTCTGATCCCCTGCTATAGAGATTAATTCATTGATGACCAAGTGGATTCCTCTGGGAATCTACGTGCCAGGCACTTTCAAGGGTTTGTAACAAATTATACCCAACACTGCCCAGTCTCAGCGTCAGGAATTTGTGCTGCTGTAAGGTAAAAAGCTGTTGAATCCCACCTGGGGAAAGTTCTGGTGTGCTGAAATAAAGAGAGGAACTTTTCAAACAACAAAGATTTTGATAAATATCCACCAGAAAGCTTTTACTCTTTCAGATGTATTATGACTATGATTTTTGTTTGGCTTTTCTCTCGTTATCTCCAATATATTTTTTAGGCCAAGGCTGTTCATTTTGAAAAGTGAAATGCAATATTGAATAGTTAGAAACTTCTCATGGTGCCATCCCCATTAGCTCAGGATCTGAGTACGGAGCATTTGCCATAAATAATGCACAACTTGATCCCTCTGCATTTTTTTAAGAAAACCCCAACATGCTTCCAAGTATCAAGAGGGAAGAGAAACACATTTCTGTAAATACATCCAACTCCTATAAACTACCTAATCAATGATTTTTGTGATACTGAGCTGAACAAATGATGGTTAGTGAATAATTTAATGACTTCTGGCAGTTTCTACTCCAGAACTGACCGTGAATGGTTTAGATTTTCTCCAGCACATTTTCTTCTACAAATTTTCTCCTAAATAATTTGTAGGAACAGTTATTGCTCTTTGGAGCATTTGTGAGCACTTCTCTGTGCCTGTGATTGAATTTGAGCTCTTTCAGACAGTTTTAATTGAGTGCATCAATCAAACAGCATAATTTCTTTTTCTTGACATAACCCTACCAGCCAAGTCTCTTTTTCTCCACTTTGTAATCCATTGCCTAATCCAGAGTGATGGTCCCTAACCTCTAGGATTTGGGAGAGCATTTAGGGATGTGCCACTCTCTAAACTGGTTAATTGCTTTCCTGAATAGAGGTAAGGATAATCTCAGCTTTAATGAGTCTCTGAAGTAGCATTCTTAGGTCATTACAAAGTGGAAATTGAAAAAGTCCCCACCTGTTCAGTTTCTTCAGTGCAGCCGGCACTGGGAGCATCTGTACGTGTGGGTGAAGCTGCTGCTGTCCGGGCACAGCCCTGGCTCTGCCACTCCCCGGAGCACCTACAGGAACCGCTTTGCCAGCATCCCTCCAGTTCAGAATGGGATCGTTTGGGAGGCTGAAAGATAACACAGAACCCAGCTTTTAGCAATACAGGTAACGCAAGATGTGAAATCGTTCCTCTCCTAGCACAGTGGAAATTCAATTTGATGAACACAGTCAAGGAAGATCTTACATCACATATAAAACCTGAAATTCTCTCAGGATGCATCTTCAGAAATGTGGCACTGAACATCTGAAGGCGAGAATGGATTTGTAATAATGGCTTTTTAAAGGAGGATGAATATTTGATTATATTGTCAATGTGTATTTCTAAAAAATATGCTACACTCTGAGTGATGAATTTGAGCTACAGTTATTTCTAAAACTGGTCAGGTTTTGTAGGAACTCTGCTCTTCCTTCCCCCAGAAGTGCCATTAATTCATCAAGACTATTTGGAGTACACAGAAAACGATGGTAGCTGGAAAAGGATATCAAGTTTTTGTTTGACTTTAGAAATTTTGTGCTTGTTAATTCAGTAACTTTATAACACTGAACACATGAAATTAGGACCTGAGCTAAACAGTAACAGGATACTGAGTTTTCTCCTTTTACGAAGGAATTGTGTTAAGGTCAGCAATGATGGAAAATCCTTCAAAGTGTTGCCTAAGTGTGGTGGGCAGAGAAGTGAGGCCCTTCCTGCTCCCATTTCTGTCCATCCAGTGGTTCTTACCTGCCACATGCTCATTACCGTTCCCAGTGCTGTGTAAAATTGACAACAGCTGAAATTTTCTTCAGTAAACTTGCACTGGTGGAGGAGCAAAATATTGAGAGCCTGCATTTATAATTGTAACTCACTTTGTTTCGTGCCATAGGGCTGTCATTTCAATTTTACTTCAGGATTTTGTTATGCCATTTATGGCTTTTCTTCAGTGATTTGTCGACTCAAGTTGCCTTTGGACCCTGTTCACTATTTCTGGCTGAAACTTTCAGATCTGATGTTTTCAAACTTAGTATTTTTCACTGAAAAATGTCCCTGTCTTTAAATATAAACTTTCCCCCGATTTCTGCATTTTTTGGATGAACTCCTGCAGGAGTCAAACCTTACACTTAAGTGTTTTGTTTAGGAAAAAAAGTCCTGTTTCTGTCTGAAGGAATGAAAACTGAATGGTTCAATCATTTCAAAGCAGCTCTTCCTTCTCAGGCTTGGAAACTACATTTCAGTGGAGGAGAGGAAAAGAATGGAATATATTTATTGAACTAAGGCAACTGGAAGAAATTAGAGTCACAGGGAGGGGTTTTGTTTGTTTGTTTTGTACCCATTTCAGAGCAGACACCATTTTTCAACAAGCTCTGCTGTTCTCACACCAGATGGCTTTATTTTTCCAATACTTTATTTTCCCCACATACATTTTCACTGCAAGTATCTTGCACATGGAAAGAGGATGGGAATGCTTTTTATTAATCTGCCAGATATTTAGCTGTGCACTAACTCATCCTGGAATCTGAGCCAAATTTGGGGCACCAGATGATTCAATGTGTATATTCCCAGTATACCATGGAATAGCAGGAAGGGCTGGATTATCCCTATTCAGTAATTATCAGAGCTACAAAAAGCTGTTTGCCAAAGAAATGCTTTCAAGGGTTCAATTAATAAATTAAAAATGGGAATCGGCCTTTCGTTGGATTCCTGGAGCAGCTCCCCATTTAACAGGCAGTTGATTTCCACCCTTGCAGGAATTTGGTGAGCTTGGGGGTTAGACAGAGCAGTGGGGCTGAATTCAGCACTGCAGAGAAACTGCTCAGCTTCTGCAAGGGAGGCAGAAATGTGCAATTAAAAAATACAACATCCACCATCCATGTTTGTGTGGTGCTGCTTTCAGACCTGCCTTCATACCCAGCCTTTAAGTGGAGAAACTGTTTGGAAACAGCTGCAGCAAAGCAAATGCTTTTAGGGTCTTGCAGGTATTCTCAGTATTTATAATAAATAAAGGTATGAGAAACCTTCACATGTGCATACAGCTCTCCATTTATAGTTTGTCTGAAATCTATTAAATCCCAACTCGGCCGAAAGGAGAGAGGAATGCAGTGAAACTCACGGCACTCACCTAGGAAAAAATATTCCAAAAGGTAGCCTATCAGTCTTAGAACCACTTTGCAGCCTTATTTCGGTCATCTCAGTAAATGCAATGCCTAATTACCACTGGGACTGCTTTTCTCTCTGGAGCCAGCGCTCACTAAAAAAATCTCCTGAATTCAGTAGATTGCTGAAGGCGATCTGAAGCTGGGATGCCTCAGTACCAACCCCCCGGCACAGCTCTTCTCTTTAATATCCTGAGGGGGCTAAAATAGTTTTCCCGGAATCCAAAACGGGCTTTTGTTCACCACCAGAGTCACAAGTACATTTTACAGTACAACCTGATTTTAAGAGGAATTTCTCTCCCAGCTTTTTTTGTGAGAAAGGTCCTTTCTCTGTCTCTTGTTCCGTCCTCCCTCCCTGCTGCCCCTCTGAGCTGAGATCCCTGTGTGTGCAGACTCTCCTCAGGAGATGGTACCTTTTCATTTCAATCACATTTCTGAAGGCTGTTATGTTTTGGAAATCTGTTCCTTGAACCACTGTGGGGCAGGAACCAAGGGAATATCTCTGCCTTGTTTCCAAGCTATGTTTATTGCATCTGGCCAACTGTTTTACGAGTCATTTACTATTATCCTCTTGATTAAGTCAAAATATTACCTACTCTCCACTTAAAACTTTTTTTCCATCCTCCTTGCAGGATACATTTCAGGATACATTGTTACAGGAGAAATAACCATTAGCACTGTGTATTGGAGGACTCAATTATGTTCACAGCCACAGAAGTGCTGTTCTTCCTTTGAGGGTTCTCCACCAAAATGTTTGGAAGAGAAGT